>LOJH01020111.1:0-10832 GCA_001685095.1 Ellobius talpinus
ATATAATGGGCCAGGCAATGCTTAAATGAATACAATTTGTGTGTTGTTATTTTGAGTGTAAAGCTAACCATGTGGGAGCCAGGCGGGACAAAAAGCAGGCCCGCTCCACTTTCACTACACCCATCTGACCCAGGCTTCCGGAGTCACCCAGAATAGTTACTTCCTCGGTGACACGCAGTACAAGCAGACATCCTGCCTGACTCTCCCCCTTCTCATCCCTTCCTCCTAGCACCTCCATGTCCTTCCTCCAGAGTGATTAGGAAAATTGGCCCCCTGAGTCCTGCTCTTACCCCTCATTACAGACGGCACACTGTGGACTCCCCCACTTCTCCCCCACTACCCACTCCTCTTCCTCTTTCCCACGAAGCACTCCTGAGAGAAGGGCAATCCTTATCGTGCTAAGTGGCTTGCCTCTTCCAGAAGGTGACTATTAGCATTGTGTCCTCCTGTGGTATGGGAAGCTTCTTTCCCCTCGCCTTTTGTGCTTTTTCTGAAACAATGTTTGGCATCCTGCATCTTTTCCTGAACCCCCTTGAGCATTTATGTTCTTTTTCACCTGGCTGATTTCTAAAAATACAGTATGATTACTCAGATATTTTATCTTTGTACTCTAAAAAAAATGCTGTCACATCAGACGCAAAGTGACCTAATATCCCATCTGCCAAAATCCGTTCTCAGAACCACTCAGATAGAGGACTGGGAAACAGCTTGGAGAATCTTGTTTTAAGTACTGCATTCATTTCCTCCAGGCTGCTAATTGAGGACTAGCAATAATTTATTTAACATCTATTTATTGAGGGCACAGTGCTCATGAGGTGCCAATGCCATGAGCAAGACCAACAAGGTCCTTTTTCTCTTGTGTGGTGAGGACAGTGAACAAATCAACAATGGCACTCTTGCATGGTGGTGACTGCTGCATAGGTTTGAAGTGCTCAGGTTGGAGAGATGCTTTGGGGCAGGAGAGCTCTACCCTGCACGGTGACCTGGATAATGTGAGGCTACAGCTCTGTGGAAAGTCAGAAGCAGGATGCTCTAGGCAAGGACACTGTGGTATGGTGCTAGGAAGGAGCGAGCTTGGCATGGTTGAGTGGTAGGAGGCAAAGATGCTAGTCACAGTGTGTGTGTGTGTGTGTGTGTGTGTGGTGTCAGGGAGTTTAAGTCCATTTCCAGTGCACCAGGAAGCTCTGGGGAGTCTTCCAGCATGGAAGGGCATCAGAATGAAAGATGCTAGGAGGCTGTTATGATTGGAGGCAAGAGGTGGTGGCTGGGAGGGAGCAGCAGAGGAGTACAGAGGTGATAGCTTAGGGGAGCATCCCGGAGTAGAGTTGAGGAGGTCAGTGGGTGCTTCTGGAGGATCACACTGAGAGGATCAGGGGATGTCGTTTCCCAGTCACTCGGACCCGAATAACCACACAGAAACGATATCAATTCCAACACTGTTTGGCCAACAGCTCAGGTGTATTCCTAGCTAGCTCTTATATCTTAAATTAACCCATTTCTATTAATCTGTGTATTGCCATGAGGCTGTAGCTTCCTGGTAAGGTTCTGGCATCTTTCTCCTTTTGTAGCTAGCTACGTGGTGTCTCCCTGGCTCCATCTTCTTTCTCCCTGCATTCAGTTTAGTTTTCCTGCCTAGCTATATTCTNCTTATATCTTAAATTAACCCATTTCTATTAATCTGTGTATTGCCATGAGGCTGTAGCTTCCTGGTAAGGTTCTGGCATCTTTCTCCTTTTGTAGCTAGCTACGTGGTGTCTCCCTGGCTCCATCTTCTTTCTCCCTGCATTCAGTTTAGTTTTCCTGCCTAGCTATATTCTGCCCTGCCATAGGCCAAAGGAGCTTCTTTATTAACCAAAGGTAATAAAACATATTCATAGCATACAGAGGGGCATCCCACATTAAGGAGAACAGGGGCATCAGGAACAAACTGCTGGAGGATCACCTGAGAAGGTGAGGGAATGGGTGGCCTGAAGCCATGTGAGACCAAATCCTCCACCGTTACTAAACGTGTCATAATCCCCCTGTTCTGAATTCCAAGGAGGCCTTCCTCCCATAGTTTCTTCATCATCATCTCTTTTTTGAATCTGCCTAAAGACGTGGCACGGCTTTATCCTAGTGAGAACAGCTTGAGGGAGGTTGGGAACCTAGGGCTGGCAATACCCTGGGCTTCCCCATATATGGAATGATGACATCTGGGTCACAATATGATAATCATCCATTCATGCTGCCAAAGAAGGCACTCTGAGCCCAGCCACAGAGCACAGGCAGATATTGGATTGCATGGGCTATTAGGAATGGACATCATCTCGATGGTAGATGGCCTTGGAGACATTTATGGGGTTGGTCTTCATATGTTCTCAGTTTAGAAATGATATATTTAGGAAATAACATTTGACGCTCATTTCCTCTCCATTGGTACTTTGTGACTAGCTACAGCTGTACTAAATCAGCTGCAAATACAACCAGATCCTGAGAAATAATGACCCATTGTGCTGGGTTTTAAAGACATTTTTTTTCTGACCTGGATTTACTGGGGAGCTTTTTTATTTTTAGTTTTTATTTTTTGGAAAGTTTTGAGTTATTCTGATACACACATCTTAGAAAACTGAGATAGGTGTCCACAGAGGCTTACTAGGTAAGTTAATCTGGGACACTCTTGTTCTTGGATGCAATGGATGGCTCCCTAGGTAATGCTACCACCTAGTTACAGATTTCCTTAATGAGAAGAGAGTGTCTTAAAGAAGACAGAGTTTAAAACGCTGTCCAGAAGCTGAGATGAGTCAGTAGGGGAAGTGTTTGCTCTGCAGTCAAGAGGGCTTGAGTTCAGATCCCCAGGGCAGACATAAGAAGTGGAGCGTGGCTCTGTGTGCCTGAACCCTAGTACTGCGGAGGTGATGGTTCAGGAGACAGGCAGATCTCTGGGACTCACTGGGCACGAGCCTAGGTGAAAACAATACATTCCAGGTACAGTGAGAGACCCTGTCTTGAGAGAATAGGGTGGAGATTAACACAGGAAGACATCCAGTGTCTTTCTCTAGCTGCTGTGGGCCTGTGCTGGGCTGAGAGCACTCCCCCACTGGCTATTCCATTCACTAGCCCCCCCCACCACGTGCACCACACCCAGCCTTTAAGTGAACTAATGCTTTCCCTCCTTTGTTTCCCATCAGGTCACAGACATCTCATCGAATAGGAAGCCCAGATGTCTGTACGTATGTCTTTGTTTATACTTGGGCTGTGGGATAATGTTCACACTGTATGCTTTCCTATTGCATTGGATGTCGGTGAGTGGATTTCTCAAGCCAATTGTGTTTGATAAGGTAGCTATCCACATGGAGTTTTAAAGGCTTACCTGAGCATTTACCTACAGGCCAGTGCCACTTTTAAATAGCTAGCAGCTGCTCAGTGAGTGATACAATAGCGACACTGGAGTGATGCTCCCAGGACTTAGCTACTGTATCTTTTTCTTACTAATGTATTATATATATATATCACATATATAACATATTTTTATGTGAATATAGTATATTACTACTCTATTGCACTATTCTTATAAATCACATACTTTAAATATATACACACCATCTTTTGCTGAGTCTCCTGGTGGTCACCTAAAGCGTTATGAGATTACGAGTTTGCAACCTGCAGGTCTGCACAGCATTCTGGAAGTCATTGACATTTTCTGTGCCTGTTTCATCATTAATCGTAGAGTTAGTAATATAGAAATATCTCCCTGGGATTAGCGTCACTCAGTCACAGGGACTATGGGGAATTAAAATACCAGTATCTGTGACTTATCTCAGTGGGAGCATGGTTCGCCATGGTGGACAGCAGTGGCTAGTTATGGTGCTTTTAAGGTATAAAGAAGCCTCTTTCTGTGTGTCCCTCTCCTCCACCCTTCTAGAATCCGAGGGCACCCACATTCTGTGTGCAACCACCCAGAGCTGAGGGCCCATTTCCATCTAAGGGGGAGGAGCTACCTGAAGAAAGTCAAGGATGAAAGAGCCGGGGTGCAGCCTGCCAAGGCCATTCACGAACAGGCTGAGTCTCCGAGAGAATTCTTCAGACCAGCTAAGAAGGGGGAGCATCTGGGCCTGAGCCGGAAAGGCAATTTCAGGCCCAAAATGGTGAAGAAAAAGCCTACAGCCATCGTGAATATCATCTAGAGCATGGGTGGTTCAGAAGCATCACCTTGGGGCTTGGGGAATGATGTTCCAGGGGCCAACAGGGTTGTCCTTTTGGGCACATTGCCATAGGATGACATAGCAGAACAAGGAACACATAGGAACACCCTGATTAGCCAGAACTTAACAAAGGGGGGGTCTCTGTGAACCAAGATTGTATTTCAATCTACTTTAGGTGCAAGCAAGGCAAAAACTAAGAAATAATAAAACAAAACTTGAAGTGCTTTTGTCCTGTAGTTCTGGTGAACAGGAACCTGTAACTTCTAAAATAATTAGCCCAGTTTCCACCTGGGCTTCTATGCAGTGGTCATTAGTACTTGGGCCACTCAAGATGCCGGGCTCCGGTGTCTACTGCTCTCTGAATTATGAGGCAAGGAATGTGACTGTGAAGTTCTTCTTCCTTTTTAAAATAATATATATTATTATTGGTGTTTAGAGACAGGGCCTTGTTCTGTTATATAGCCCTGGCTGGCTTGGAACTTGATATATACCAGGCTGGCTTTGAACTTGCAGTAATCCTCCTGCCTCTGCCTCCCAAGTGCTGGGATTGCAGGCGTGTGCCGTCACACCCAGCTAGGGAGTGTAAATCTGGTGAGAGCAGTGAAATAAGAGGTTTTTGTTCTTGTTTGTTTGCGTTTAGACACAACTTTGGTCCATTTGAAAGTCTCTATAAGAAAAGTTCCGGTTACCCTTGAGGGTTCTGGTTAATCAAGACTTTAATCTCCTGGGTGGCTCACCNNGGGGGGTTCAATTAGACCTCGGCTCTCACTTTGCCAGATGGCCTTTAGGTTTGTTTGATTCAGATCTGGGGTCCTTCAGAGCATATTTGTTCCGATTTGGGCGCACCCTACCTGCCTCTTTGGCTAAACACACCACACCCTCAGAGCTGTCTGCCAGCCTCTGTCTAGATAGCTGCTAAAACCCTTGGGGTCAGCAGCATCACTGATGTGGTGCCCAAGTGCTTGAAGTGCCCAAGGAGAGCTCATTCAGTGTGCCAGGAGCATCCTGGGCATGCTGCAGGGACGCCCAGCCTTCGCTACTACCTGCTTTCCCGGAAGGACCACTGGCTTGCTGTCTGCTGTGAGCAAGCATGCCTTTCTCTTTGCTGTCTTCTTTTCCCACCCAGAAGCTCACTTCACCTCCTGTAGCTTCTAGGACTAATGTCTACTTTCCTACCTGTCAGCCACACACCTAGGGTGTTCATTGTGTGGCTTATTCTATTGTAATTTTAGGGAAAAAGAGGATGCATGTGGGATCTGACCTTTGACAACATCCTCCCCAAATGGTATTGTCCCCATAAAAGAACTCTCAAGAATCTCCTCTCTTTAAATTTTCTTCTCGAAGGAATTTTCATATTTTTCCTTAAATTGCACAATACCATCGGTTCTCTAGAGTGTACACATGCTGACATCCTTCCTAAAACAGGGATAATGTTGTCCATAATTATATAAATATATAATACATACACAATATATATGTCAAGTATATTAATAATTTATTTTTAAATACTCATGGAAAAAGTGTGTGTTTGTGGTGGGTGGCTTTAAAACTATATAGCTTTGTTTCTGTAAATCGAATTCTTTTGCTTTACCAGTTAAAACTGTAACCTAATTAACACTAGTAGAATTATTGTTGTTGCAACAAGCATCTGAGTAGCATTACATTAAAACATAGATACTAAAGCAGTTACTTAGGATGCCAATGAACTGAAAAGGAGAGCTCATCATTATCAGATATTTTGAGCCTGTCCTTATGGGAAGACTGATGTCTGAGGCTCCATTGACTTCTGGGGGCAGATCTTCTGTGTGGTGTCAGGGCGGATACCAAGTAGGGAAAGAACACAGCTGTAGATATCACTGTTGAGGCTGACATTGTGGAAATTGTGAGGTTATCATTTATTTGGGGAATAAATCTCCCCCATAGTTATTTAGTATTGATGTTTATGTCATGATTGCATTTTAGCTTTCTCCACACTGAAAATGTGACTGGGTAATTGTATTGCATGCCCCGTGTCCCGCAGTGTGTGCTCCACAAGGACAGCTTGGTTTTGAAGCTAGTATAGCCAGATTTGCTTCCCATTTTATTTAAACGAATTCATTTTTGGTGTTTTTTTTTAACATGCCTAGAAGGAATGGCAGCTCTCTTTAACAGTGATACCCATTCATCTTTGAAAAGCACCATAATGTATCTACTCTGTAGACGTTACACAAGATAAATAGTTTTGAGATTTAACTACTAAATTAAAAAAAATTCTTTTAAGTTTCAACTGGATTCTGACCCCCATACAAGGAAATGTACTAAGTTCAATAGACTTCCTAGAGACATAAATCTGCTGCTGAAGTATGGGAACTGGCTTACAGAACAGACCATTCATTCGCTCACACCATGGCCAAGTTCCATTTATGTGTTATTTTCAGATTTTTTCTTGTCCCCTGAGGCAATCAACCTTAGAGTTGAGGCAGTGGCTTTCTGAATAAATCACCAAAGTTTTTGAGAAACCATACTCAAGTTTTCAATAAAGTAGAAATTGAATTTAATTATTTATTTTGGAAGGAGAAAGGATCTGTTGAACTGTTCTTTTCTCTCAACCCCCTCCCTCAAACAAAAACAGATTCTTATCTGTAAGTGTGGCTGGCTTGGATGCTGTATTCCAGTATTCTGCAGGGCCAGTTAATTGTATAGAAGTTAGAATATTTCTGTTCCTAGGATGAAAAAAAGGAAGTTTTTAGATTATGAAATATTATGATAATAAAGCTATATTTCTGACTAATGTGTTGGCCTGTTTCTTCTAGGTCAAGTCTTTTGGGAAAGTCGAGTTGATTGCACCACTAATAGTGAACAGAAATGGTGTTTCACAAATAAACTGTTCATTATGGACATAATCATCGTGGCCTTATACACCTCTCAGCCTTCAGGAAAACTAGCTTGCTCATTTGCACACACTCTGGTACTACATCTCAATGTTCTTTCTGCGTCTGCTTACATTAAGGGGCCTCATTAGAAGCCTGCTCAGCATCCTTCCTTGTCTTCCTCTATGACTATGAATAGCCTTCCCAACACCTCAGTTTTAAACTTGGCAACTCTTAGCAAAAACCATAAACAGACGTCACAGTGTACCCCAGCCTGGTCTGCTGCCCGTCCTTGATGCTATAAATCCCAGAGAACACTTAGAACAGGTTGCAAAGAGAGGAAGGAACCTCTCAGCCACTGGTCTTCTAAGGAGCATGGAGCTGTGGGAACTCAGGGAACTCCAATTGGCAGTCTTTTAGGGCTATTGGTGAAATGCCCTTAATCTGTTCTCAGTATTTAACTAGGGTTAGGTTAGTTGGTGTACCATGTTATAGTTGTTTGTTTGTTTGTTTTTGAGAACTAGCGCAATTGTCTGTTCCCTGTCATTCAGAAATATAAGTTAGTGACTTGAATTCCAGGGATGGCATGCATGTACAGTCCTGAACAGGAGGCTTGGAGAGATTTCAAACAGTGACTGCTGGTTAATGTTAAAAATTGGATTCCTTTAGGGGCCTCGGTTGCCCAGCATTATGGTCATCAGTTCCATCCATTTGATTCCGTCAGGTCTGAACATGTTTTCTCTCATTTGCAAAAGCTCCCGAGAAGTGGAAAGGCATGAGACTAAAGGGGAGATGACAAAGGATGGGGAAAGGAAGGGGAAAGGGGAAAGAGAGTAATACAGGGTGGCAGGAGGTGAAGCGATCTGAGGACATCAGATGCACATGAAGAAATGAGACAATCAACGCCTTTACTTGAGCTGGGTGTGAAGTCTGTAATCCCAGTACTCAGAAGGTCTCCACCTTCTTGAGGTGGATCAAGAATTCATGGTCATCCTCAGAGACATAAAAAGTTCAAGGCCAACCCAGGGATACATGAAAGTCTGTGGGAAAGGAGGAAAAGAATGAACGAAGGACAAGAGGAAGGGAGGGAGGAAAGAAGGAAGGAAGGAAGGAAGGAAAGAACTTGGTATAATTAATACATACTAATAAAAAAAGAGACGCGCCCATGCTTCTAACACTAAATTTCCACAGAGAACACAGTGAAGTTCACACTCAAAACAAACCTCACATTTAAACCTTTACATTACAAACTTTAAAGGTGGCGAAATCTTGTCAACTTTTCATTGTGTTTCTTAGCTCGGGCATCACACCATGTGCCACAAGAGACAACACTGGCAAAACTTACTTTGTCAAAACATGAAACTTCATAAAGGGATTGTTAAGAAAGTGAGACAGATAGATACAGGTAGGCAGAAATCATTTGCATTTATCCTCTTTGTGGCATCAAGGTAGTAGATGCTTATGACCTGTGTCTTATGTCAACAAAATGAACACGTATGAAGAACTACTTACCCTGTCTTACTACAGGACATAGGGAACTGTGTCCTGGGATAGAAAAGACTACCCCAGAGAGGAATTTGATCTATGGGCAGGCTGGGTTCTGCCACTCTGTAATGGGGACACTGATAAATTTTGCATACACAGTGGCAAGTACCCAGAATGTACATGAGGCCTGGTCTTGGGACAAGACGGGGGTATGATGGCTGTTTTCATGTATCTGTGGTGTTGTATGGAGGACTGCCTGCCTTGTTTCTGCAGGAGATGTTGATGGAGTCAGTAAAACAAGATTATGAAGAATCAGGGGAACATCATGGTCTTGAAACACTTGTTCATGTTCATGCTTGTCCCTCTCCGCCTGGAGCTTGGCCCACTGGTGAATCTCAGTATCTGCTTCCATCTGTTTCTAGAAGATGGTTCTAGTTTCTTTGGGGTTGTGAACTGTAGTCTGGTTATTTTTTGCTTTATGTCTGGTATCCACTTATGAGTGAGTACTTACTATATTTGTTTTTCTGAGTCTGGGTTACCCAACTCAGGATGGTTTATTTTGTAGTTCCGTCCATTTGCCTGCAAATTTCAAGATGTCGTTTTTTACCCCTGAGTAGTACTCCATTGTGTAAATGTGACACATTTTCTTTATCCATTCTTTGGTTGAGAGGTATCTAGGCTGTTTTCAGGTTCTGGCAAGACCATGATGGGGAAACCCACAGAATCAGCTGACCAGAACTTGCGGAAGAATACTGACTCCTGGCTGACAACTGGGGAACGTGCATGGGACTGAACTGAGCCCCCTGAATACAGGTGACAGTGGTGTGGCTTGGGCAGTATATGGGGCCACTGACAGTGGGACCAGGATCTAACTCTAATGCATGTACTGACTTTGTGGAGCCCATTTTTATGTAGAGATACCTTGCTCAGGCTAGGCACGGGGTGGGGGGAGGACCTTGGTCCTGCCTCAATGAGGGGGTGGGACAAGACTAGTTGACTTGTCAGGGGAGGCCTTAAGCTCTCTGAAGAGTGGATGGGAAGTGGGGTAGGGGAAAGGGTGGAGTAGAAGGAGAGGAGGGAGGGGGGACTGGGATTGGTATGTAAAAAGAAAATTTTTAAAAAAGAAGCAGACTTCAGATCATTAAGTAATCAAAATGTCTTAAGTACAGCATTGACAGGGTTACTTTGGGAACAAGTGAGCTCCCTGTGTGAGCAGCTCTTTATGACAGGTAGGATTTTACAGTGGCATTAGACTCAGTACTTCTAAGGTAGCCCTGGGCTGTAATGACATTAGGTACAGATGTTGCATTAATGTAAATGTTGGCCATGTAAAGCAAGCATAGAGGTGACACACTAATCTGGGGATTTTATCTTGCTGCTGTGGGCTTTGTAAAGTTTTCTGAAACACAGGTCTGTGTTTGCCCTTCCAGAGTCTTTGGGAGACAGGTAGGGAAAACGGAAGCACACTGTGCTGTTGTGAGCAGGTGGAGAAACTGTGGCCGGAGAACTGAGAGATGCGAGTTTGGCACAGTGGCTTCGGCATGATGTGTGTCTCTCTTGGCTGAGTGTGGATGCAATGCTCTCAGAGAAGGCTCGCTTTTGTTACAACATGGCTCCTGAAGGCAAGCCAGCAGCTGCTTCATCTGCTGCTCCATTGCATCAACAGCAATCCTTTCCAGCACTGAGGAGAACTTGGCTGTGTTGGACCCAGTGAGACACGAGGTGTGGCATGTCAGGCTCCAGTGTCGTGCCTTCCTCCGGTTTGTCGCATGTCGTGTTGGCTATACATCAACATTCGTCTTTGTTATGAAAATAGTTGCAAAGGTGACTTTATCATGTTTTACAGTGGAAGCAGGGCTTACTGTGGTTCGCAGAAGTTTCTAGGGCCCCGGGAGTCAGAGCCAGAAAGCGTCAGTCTGAATTTTATCCAGTTCTTGTTTCCAGCTTCAAGCCTCTTCACTGCTAAAACTGAAGATGATCATACATTTATACATGGGTTGATTTCACAAAGACTCTGTGTCCTAAAATTCAGCTTAACATGAATGAGCAACTAATGCCTCTGGGGCTAGAAAGGTGGGTCAGGGGGTTAAGTGCTTGCTGTACAGCATGAGGTCTTGACTTTGGAAATTCCTCCCCCATGTAGAAGACTGTACATGGTGGCAAATACCTATAATTCTGGCACTGGTGTGTTGGGACAGGGGCTCAGCTGGCCAACCAGTCTAACTAGTGGCTGAACTCCAGAGTCAGTGAGAGACCGTGTCTCAAAAACAAACAAATAAATAAATAAATAAATAAATAAATAAATAAATAAATAAAT
>LOJH01020111.1:10887-20897 GCA_001685095.1 Ellobius talpinus
TAAATAAATAAATAAATAAATAAATAAATAAATAAATAAATAAATAAGTAACTTGAGAGTGATAGAGGAGGGCACCTGAAGTTGGCCTCTGGTGTCTACGGGCATATGCACACACTTTCACTCCCCTAGTGGTCTACTTCCAGATCAGCACCCTGCCTGTGTTTCCAGATCCTCCCAAAAGAACATTACCATCTGGGGACTACGCACTCAAATCCTGAGCCTAGAGGGGACACTATATATTCAAGCCATAACATTCTGTCCTTAGCCTCCAAGGGCTGATGGCTAGACCATAATAAGAAATGCATTTAATACAAATTCTAGAAGCTACCAAAATTCTTCTGATACTTACATTTAACGTTTACAAAATAAAAATGTTATGTACTTCTAGTATATTGTGGTACACAGTGTCCAAACTAGGTCATAGACAGGAGAGATGGGACGTGGCTTAGTCTGTGTTCTGATGCTGGGAAGAGACACCATGACCAAGGCAACTCTTAGAAGAGGAAGCATTTGACTGGGGGCTTATTCACGGTTTCAGAGACTTAGCCCATTATCATCATGGCAGGATGTTTGGCAGGCATGGGGACAGAGAAGTAGCTGAGATCTAGCCGAGAGCTAGATCCTGATCCATAGGTAGGCAAGCAGCAGGCAGAGAGATTGGGCCTGGCATGAGCTTTTGAAACCTCAAAGTCTACCCTTAATGACACATTTGCTCCAACAAGCCAGCACCTACTCCAACAAGGCCATACCTTCTAATCCTTCTCATCCTTTCAAACAGTTCCACTCTCTGGTGACTAAGCATTCAAATATATGAGCCTATTGGAGCCATTCTTATTCAAATGATCACAGAACCTACGACATAAAATCACGGAGATTATCATTAAATCCTACCACTCCTTGTCCAAGATCCAGTGTTTTATGTGCACTCCCCCAAGCTTGGGTAGCTCGATTTTTTTATGCTTTTGCCATCTGCAGTCCACCTGGCCATTTTCTTGGGCTGGCTTGAATCACAGCCTACACCTGTTATTGGAAGATACTCCACATTTCTGGGATCTCTCCCGTACCACAGATACCTTGTAGCTTTGTCCCTAAGCTCACAGCTTCATTCGTCGCACTCCCAGAGCCTCTCTGCAGAAACCACCTACTTCAGACACATTCTTAAAGGCCTGAGAAGCCCCAACAACCTCGTAACTCCTGCATTCTGTGTGCCCACAAAATGAGCACCTCATGGATGAGGCCAAGGTCTGCCACTTGCATGGACATCCTGGACTTTGGTTGCAGTAGTCCGTGAATACCTGGGTGGTAGAACCTGGGGAACTACTTCCCTATGGGGTCATTTGCAGAGTATTCCAGTGGCTCTTTCCTCTCAATGAAAAATCTTTCACGTGACCTTGTCATTTCATACCTTTGACCCAATGGTGCCTGTTCTCTGGCTAATTCCCTTTTGTCCCAGGGAAAGGTGTGTGGCTTCTCTTTAATGACACTGGTCTCTTTATTGGCCACAATTTTTAATTCATTCCTTTTTCTTGCCAGGCAGCAAAAATTTTCAGATCCTCCTGCTATGCTTTTTGTTTTCAGTTTTCACTACAAAGCTCATTAAAATCAACCAGCAATGATGAAACCACATCCTGAATACTAGTCTCTCTTAAAGTTTCTACTGCCAAATTAATTAGCCCATTTTTTTAAAAAAAAAAAAAACAACAACTCAGCTTCTCCAAAATAAATTAAGACATGGACAAAACACGTCCAATTCTTTTTCAGAATGTAACATGAATGTCTCCTAGTCTAAATCCTAACAGATTCCTTGTTCCCATCTAAAGCCACATGGATTGGCCTTTACTGTCCATATTTTGGTTAGTGTTCTAGCCTTAGTCCACTCTTTTGAAATCCCACTAGAATCCTTCATTAAGCTCTGAGCATGCCAGGACTTCTCTACCTCCTATTTCCAAACTCTTCCAAATTTTCCCCAAAGACCAGTTCCAAGAGTTTAGGAACCATGTGGTTAGGTTTAGCCATAGCAATAACCCTACTTCTGGTACCAATTTGGTGTATTGACTGCTTTTCCCATTGCTGTGACCAAAATGCTAACATAATTTCAAGAAGGAAGGATTCAATGTGGCTAACAGTTTCAGAAATTCTAGAATATCTCCCATACCCTATCTTAGTGGCTAGGGTCTGGAAGAGTAGAGCAGTTCACACCTCGGTGGACAAGATGCAGAGATCAGGCAGGAAGGAGTCTCATCTCTGATGATATGCTACCAAGACACTGCCCTTTGTAACCTCCTTCTTCATTCTCAGTCCCACCTTCTGAGTTTTCAGAACTCAAAATAGCCCCGCCATCTGGAAACCATGCATTTAAGTCATGTGTCTATGAGAGACTCAACACAGTCATTGGGCATAACAGAAAATATAGTTGTCTGAGAAATTCTGCCTTTAAATACAACTTTCTCTGTTTTTTTAAAGCATACCAGTCAAGTTTTGTAGTTGCTGCTGCTGCTGCTGGGGACTGAATGGAGGGTCTTTCACATGCTAGGCAAGTTCTCTACTCCTGAGTTACAACCCCCGCCCCACAGCGATTTTACAGTCTTTGTCTGTTGACTTCATTATTTATACCACTGGCAGTTTCATTTCTGTTGTATTTTATTCTCTTCTGTTTTTAGTAATATTATCCTCAGTCACTTCATAGCTAGGTTTTTATTTTCAATTAAATATTGATAATTGTCTACAAGAATCATAGAGGCTCCAAATGTCTTTTTATGGCAGTAGAAACAGCTAAGAGCTCATGTCTCAAACTACAAGGAGAGAGAGAGAGAGAGAGAGAGAGAGAGAGAGAGAGAGAGAGACTGAAAGACTGGAAATGGCACAAGTCTTTGGAAACTTTAAAGTCTGACCCCAATGACACACCTCTACCAACAAGGCCCAACCTCTTAATCCTTTCCAAACAGTTCCACCAATCAGGGACTAAGTAGTTAATGCAAATATTAAAGTGCATAAAATCTTATGGGGGTCATTCTTATTAAAACAAAACAAATGCTTTTTGATTGTCAACCACATAATTTTTTTTTTTTACTTTTTCATTTTGCTTTTACCTCTGAATTCTGCACCTTGGATTACCTTCAGCTTTGTGCAAACCTCTCACCCACTCTTTCCCCAGTGCAGGTCAAATGGCTTCATTTCCCACACTGTGGATTGAAAATTGGCCTAACAGAGGTGCTCTGAAACTGAAATTCAATATAAGCCAAATCCAAAGAGAATCAAATGTAAGAAATGATGTGTGGTATAGAATAAGTAAGTGTACCTGAGTTAACATTCTCCTAACCGAAGTAGAAGGAATCCTTGACCTTGGCATTAATTCTCTGAAGATTCCATTCAGGATAAGACATGTGTTTTCCAACTACTAAATCCAAAACGAAATGCCTAGCATCCTGAAGGAAGAGCCTATTCATTCCCACTTCTTGATGACAGAAAGTTGGGGAAATGGCTGGCAGATTCAAGATGTTTAAAGGGTCTTGGATCATGACGTCACTGAGAGGTCCTTTGTAGCTTTTCTATTTATATTGAAATCTGACTGGATTGGGGGCATGTGAGCAGATATAGAATCATAGAACGTGAGTTTTTTTTGTTTTTTTGTTTGTTTTTTTTTAATAACAGATGCACCCCTCCAATCCAAGTACAAGGACACTTCCAGGCAGGTCCCTCTGATTTGAATTCAAAATTGATGTATTTATCAACCTTGATAAATGCATTTACTTTTGCTTACCAAAAATCGTTCCTTAAAATTCTCACACTGGTCCCCAAATGCTTGAGTCTGTCTAAGCCAAGTGCAAAGTGCTTTTTTCTCGTGCCATATGCCATATGCCTGATGCTCCTGCCTGCTGCTGGCTTGTAGGGGCATCTGGTCTGAAGTGTCTGGGAGCCAGACTATTTAAATATCTTATGCCCTCTAGTTATATTTTCAAATGCCATTAATGAGTCGGACGAATGAAGCACGCAGTAGTTTCTCATACATGGGAGCTGCTGTGAACATGGACAAAATGTCCACTCATGCTTCTTTGTCCAAGCCACGCACCATCCAGCTAAAGTGCTTTCTGTAGGCTTCATCTCTGGATGTTTGGGTTAGGAAATGAGAGCGATGGTAATCATTTCACCTTAATTGAACCAGTGGGACACTGCCCAGCATTCCTGAGATGAGGTTACCAAACTCAAGCTAGATGTGTGTTAGCACCCACATTACAGACTGCACTGAGTCATTTTTTTCCCTTGGAAATGGGAAGGATTTAGAGCCATCTATTTTGATACCTTATAAAGCTGAGACATATTGAAGAGGGTGATGTTCCCGTAATTACCTAGAAAGCCAGTAGCAAAGAGCCACACCCCAAGTCTTTTAAAGTTCTATGAACCAGAACTTCTAAAACCTGAACAAGAATAGTTTATTTTTTATTTATAGACTCAATTTCCTTTTACAATGTAGCAATGCATTTTTTAAAAAAAAATGCCAATCTCTTGAAATACCTAGCTTATTTTATTAATAACAGACTAACTCGGAAATCTAAGTTTTATTTTCTTTTAAGCAGTTCAGGTCTAGCAGAGAACCCTTCTGCACACAGTTAGTTTTTTAATTAGGGTTATTATTGCTGTGTTGGAACATCATGACCAAAATCAAATTGAAGAGGAAAGGGTTTATTTTTACTTACACTTCCAGGTACTAGTCCATCACTGAGGGAAATCAGGGCTGGAATCTGGAGGCTCAAACCAATGCAGAGGCCACGGAGGAGTGTTGCTTATTGGTTTGCTCGTCCTAGCTTGCTCAGTCTGCTTTCCTACAGAACCCAGGACCACCTGCCTAGGGATGGCACCACCCACATTGGGCTGGGCTCTCCTCCATCAATTACTAAGTAAGGATGCCCTACAGGCTTGCCTACAACCTGATCTAATGGAGGCATTTTATCAATTGAGACTCCTTCCTCTCAGATTTGTATCAAACTGACATAAAAGAAGCCAGGGCAGCTGGGATCCAGGACAGTGGGATTTCCTCCTCCTCTGTAAGGACACAAACTGAAACCTGCATCTTAGGTAACCTTATTCCAGGAAGAGACTATTGAAATGCACATATACTGTTCCTTTCTCATAATTCAGGGTGTATGCATTTTTTTTTCATGTTTCAATGACTTTACCTAACTATTCGCAGGCTAGGAAACAAAGGGAAGCAGACTGAGTACTTAATAAATTTTACTCCATGGCAGCCTTTGGAGTTCTTGGCCCGGGCCACAAGAGTAGTATGCTAACTTTCTGCAAATTAATGGTGATCTCGAAAGCACATGATGACTTTCTTCCATTTTTCCTCTTCTAGTCCTTTCAGTGATCTGTCAAAGCACCCCATCCCTCCTCAAATGTTTCTGTTGTCTTTTTGGAACCCTGACCTGTGAAGCATTTTGTATCATCAGAGTTCTGGAAAATGACCATTCCAATGAAGGACTCTAGTCTACTTACATTTAAGGTCGTTGGTAACCAATAGTGGATGGTAACTCTTTGCTTACATCCTTCAAGAAAGAACTTGCCTACTTGTATTTATTTGTGCTTAGAGTAAAATGTCTATGGAGAGGAAATTTTTTTATGAAGCCAAATGACTGTCATCATGAATTATTTTGATAGGAACAATAAAAAAGACTGTGGGAAATCCTGCTTGAATTTACAAGCTCAGAACTTGAAATGCCTGGGCTTAAACATGGTTGAACAAACATAATTACAACTATCCTAAAATAACATATTGCCTCTTGTAGTAGTGATGCTGAGACATCTTGAAGCCACAGTCGGTTTGGTTATATAGGTTCCCAGGCTGCAGTGTGAGGAGAGATGTCTTTTGGGAAAGTGAACCCATGACTGACGCTCTGAATCTCAGAAGGGGGAAATCTGGGTGACTATGAAAATCCAGTAAATCCCTCCAATCTACCAAGTTGTCTCCTTTCCTTTTGGAAGGGGATGTTGATTGTTCCTTTTCAGAACCCCTCTTATGACCTTCACCTAGAATTTGCTGCAAATAGACATGGTTTTGTTTAAGATCTGCCCCACCCCAGTTTGTCTTAGGTCTATACACAGGGAGCAAAATAGTCAAATCAACATGTTATAGGGGAACAAGGACAAATTCTAAGCCACAGGAGACAGTTTAAATGCCAAAGCAGTGTCTTATTTGTGTTGATGGTAGCTTGGGGAATATGTGTAGAAATGGGTTTTATTATATGCTGGATCATTTAGGACCAGGACAGTGTGTTCTCATGAACTAATAGAAAGAAATAGAAATCCTGGATTCATTTTGTCAACTCAAGCAATTAAGAATGGCTTTGCCGTGCACTTAACTGTTGGAAGCTAAAGATTATGGTGGCCTGTGTTGAACAAGTTGAGCCTCTGAAAAACAAGTGATAGAACAAAGAGAAAGAATCTACAGGAATGGATAGCAATGCCCTAAAGGTCTGTCAAGCCTGTCCTGCTGTCCAATCTCACTGGACCCTTTAAGAAGAGCTCATGGGACAGTCTCGTGCCAAGACATTGAGAAAAACCGGTTAAGTGTCCTTGGAAAGCTCTACAGTATCTGTCTTGAGAGATGACAGCGGGAAAGGATGTCACTGGAAAGAGCTCCTTAAGTGTAACGAAGATGGCAGGACCCTAACGCAGAAGAGCTAGAGACATAGTCAGTGTGTTGGAGACAGGCTGATCCATGAGGCTTCCTAGCCAGCCAGTCTAACCGAAACAGCCAACTCACGGCCAACCAGGGTGGCTCAAAAGAAAAGACAGTGCACTTAAGGAAGACACCCAACTCCTGGCTTCCACATGCCCATGCACATATGTGAGCACATGCATCAACACACACACACCACATACACACATATTACATACATCACACATACAACACATTGCATACACACTACACACTACACATTGAAGACACCCAACTCCTGGCTTCCACATGCCCATGCACATATGTGAGCACATGCACCAACACACACACATACCACATACACACATATTACACACATCACACATACAACACATTGCATACACACTACACATATGCACACCACACATATACACACATACACACTTACACACACATATTACACATCACACATATACACTTTATATACACATACACCACAAATATACACACATTGCACAATATACACACATGCACACACCTTACACACATACACACACTTTACCCACATACACACCATGCATACACACACATTTCACACACACCACACATACACACATTTTACACACACACACAAACACCAATTGCAAGAGCTCTAAGAGTTAGTGCACTACCATGTGTTTTGATCCTACATATTTCATGACAAGCAGAATGAAGGGGACCCGTCACAGTTTAGTGATTTCAGAATTTCTTTGGAATATTTTATTAGGATTTGAGATAATATTTAGTTTCGAAAATGAGGGGAAAAGTGTTACATTTTATTTTAACTCTGAGGAGGTTATAAAAGACTCTCCTCAGATTATTATAAATGACTACAGTTGTTCATTCAAAAGAAAATTTTAACAGAAAATCCTTGCTATGAGGGCAATGTAAGTGAAACTGAAAGAAAGTATGTAAATCAAATTTAATGATGATTTTTTTCCATTTTATAACAGGGACTAGGGTTACCAGGAGAACGCAGCTCTATGAATCCAATTAGGCTATAATGAAATGTGAGCTTTGAGCTTGCACACCAATTGATTTAGAGTGGGAAATAGTTATAATTACTAGCATGATATTTGGCGCTATGATTATACACTAGGTTTTTCTGATTATTGAAATCATTCTTATTTTCAGAACGGGATTACTTAGTCTTATACAATGTGTTCAGGTTCACAGAGTCTGCCGTGTGTCACAGTGTCTTTGGATCTACGGTAGGAGGAAAGAATTGTAAACAGATTAAGGGCGGAAGTTCTTGATGAAGAAAAAAGTAGATCTGATTACAAATGACTTTGTGTTTTTAATGAGGTTTTGTAATATACCACAAAATATCATCTGCAGGAAAACAAAAATGGTTCATTATAACCAATTCCTGAGAACTCTAATTGGAGCACTCTCTCTCTCTCTCTCTCTCTCTCTCTCTCTCTCTCTCGTGTGTGGGTGTGGGACACATGTGTACGCCTAACTGATGGGCTTTGCTTGTCACTGTCTCCACCTCTCACCCTGGCTTCCACACTGAACATATAATGTTTTGTGTGTAAAGGCATACATAAAATCAAGAAAAAGAGGTGGTAAAGAATAAATGAATAGAGATTTGGTTGGTTGGTTGGTAATCACTCTGTAACTAATATACAAGGGTTCCATAGCCCCAAGTCCTTCTACCAGAGAAGTCCAAAGGTACTACCTGGTGAAGGATCGCATGAACTCACTGCTATGATACTTTGCATTTAAGCTAACACCTGACACATAGTAGTGATGTAATAAAATCCTGTTGAATGAATGAATAAAAAGATGTTCTGTCACACTTTAAAAAAATGCAAGTCGAAACACAATGTTGTGAGCTGGGGAGATAGTTTAGCTGGTAAGATGGTTGCATTGCAAGCATGACAAAAGTTTGATTCCTAAAATCCACAATAAATAAAGGGGGAAAAAAGTCTAATAGCATGCACCTGTGATTCTAGTGTTGGGTGGACCGAGAAAGGCAGATAATGGAGCTCAGTGACCCAGCTTAGCCTACACTGTGAATTCCAGGCTATTGTGAGAACTCACTTCAAATATGAAGATAGACGTTATCTGAGAAAGGAAACTGGGGTTAGTCTTCTGCCCTCTGTGCATGGGCATCTACCATCTGGACACACCCCTCCCACAATGTTGGAATAGCTTTCCATTCCAACAGTGCAGTAATTCGACCACAGTCAATCGATATGGATACTTCCCTCCCTATACATTAAATCTCATAATTGACTTTTTATTCTTGTAACTCCAGAGCCAAACTCTTCGGCTTTGTTCCTGGGCCTGATTATGCGACTTGTCTGTCTGTGATACACTGTCCTCTTCTTTAGTGGCTGGTTGATTCATTATGAAGGCTGAAGCACCCTCCCTTAGCACCCCCACCTCCAGCCTCGAGGCCTCACTTATGACTTAAATGTGAAGTGTCCTGCATGGGTAAAACCTCTCAAGGTTTCCATGTGAAGTGTTTCGCGTGGGTTCATATGTTTGCACATTTGGTCCTCAGATGGTTTCACTGTTTCAGGGGGTTGTGAAAGGACTAGGAAGTGGTAAGAAAGTGGGTCTCTGGAGGGAGGGATAGAGGGCATAGCCTGGCACTACTCCTGTCTGGTCTCTGACTCTGGACCTGCCAAGACAGATCAAGTGATGGTAACCCTCTGCCACCATGGGCTGAGTCCCTGCTGCCATGCCTTCCCCACAGTGCAACTGGGAGCTGAAGAAAGTCCTTGGAGTTGCTTCTTATCAGGTGTTTGGTCACAGAGACGAGAAAAATAATGAACATCATTTCATCTTCACTTAATGTAAATGTGATGGAGTCACCAAATGATGGGAAGCCAAGAGGGATGGTAGGACTCTGTGGCTGCACCACAAGCCTATTCAGATAAGCATTTTTATATTTAAGAACATTTTCATTAATTTGTTGAGAATCTTGTAAACTGCATTGTGGCCATGTTCACTCTCTTCCCCAACTCCTCTCAGATCTGACCCTGTCTTCTTATCTACCTAAAAAAACCCTCAAAGTCATGAGCCAAATTCATCCTGCCCAAATATTCTTGGGTGTGGGGCCATCCCCTGGAATGTGATCCATCTACCAGGGGCCACACCCTTAAAGAAAACTTGGCTCCCCACCTCCCAGAGGCTATTGATTGCCAGGAGCTCCTCAGCTGGAGGGTGAATCTCATGCCAACCTCACCTTCCCATGCTGGAATTTTACCCATATTGAGCTTGCTATCACAATCAACAGTGAGTTTATTTGTGCAGTGATGTAGGAGGGTCATCTGTGTTACTTTCATTGGTTAATAAAGAAACTGCC
>LOJH01020113.1:1047-20896 GCA_001685095.1 Ellobius talpinus
TGTGTGTGTGTGTGTGTGTGTGTGTGTGTGTGTGCGCGCACGCGCGTGCGTGCATGTATATAGGCCAGAGGTCAATTCTGCTGTTATTCCTCAGGCACCATGTGACTTGTTTTGTGCTGTTATGGTCTCTCACTGGCCTGGAACTCAACCAAGTAGGCTAGGCTGGCCATGTCAGGGAGGCCCAGGGGCATTCCTGTTTGCTTCCCCAGTGCTGGGCTTACAGGATATGCAACCATGCCTGGCTTTTTAAAAGTATAATATCTAGAGATAGAATTCAGGTCCTCGTATTGTGTGGCAAACACTTTATGTCTCCTGAACTCTTCTGGTGAGCATTTCCAACATGATGACACTCTTCCTGTCTGCTTGGGGCTTGACACACCTTGGTCTGCTCCCACCCCCATGCCTGCCATTTGAGAGCCCAGGATGTGGGGCTCCTTCAGTGGGTCGTTAACTTAGAAACCTTCTTTATGGTTAGGTTGGAAGAAACAGCACACAGGCTGGAGCAGTGACTTTCCCAGTTTGAAGAATGAGGTGCTTCTCTCCTGGAAGCAGGCATTTGCAGCTCTCACTGTGAGGAGGGTGGGGGCGTTATACTTGGCTCTTTCCTTCTCCATTGAAGACCCCAGGCTGTGGCTTCAAAAGCATTCCCAGTGGAAATTTATACCATGGGAAATGGCCCGTGCTCTGGACAGGGCTGGACTCGGAGAAGACAGATACGGGCGAGTGGCTCTTGTGTCATTATTATGCAGTTCAGTGCAGGGTTGTGTTGTGAGGACTGTGTTGTTTGGCTGGGATGTGTTATAAACATCAAGCTGAGCTATACGAAGATGTCACTAGATGATACAATCTTATAGGACCATGGTCCTATATACTTGTCAAAGACAGAAATGTTCTCATAATCTCACTACAGTGATAAGAAGCACACCACTGCTACCTGGGTGCCCCTACTGTGGTTCTACCTCTGTGGGATAGATTCAGGAGTCACAGAAAGAATCCGTCCTTTGCTGACAAACCAACCTATCTGAAGAACTAAACAAGCAGCATCATTTATCCTACTTCTCTCTTTAAGAGTTCACCATCCCCTTCCCCTGCACTGCTGAGTCCCAAGAAGGCACCCAGAGAAAGAAAGAGGCAGTCATACTTACACCACCAGCAATAAGGGGTAGTGGGCCGTGTCGGTGAAGGTGGCCGGCTTCAGGATCTGCATTGGCAAGTCTGGAGACAGGTGAAACACAGCCTGGTCAGGGGCAGCTGGCTAGGAGGTTGAACCACTCTGCACCCTGGTTCTGTGTCTGCATTTCTGTGGATGCTCTGGGGTGGGAAGGGAAGTCCACACAGGGAGCTCCCACAACAATTGGGTGTGAGCCCTTGGGCAGGTCACTGGCCTTGTAACTCTCTCTGGTCTGAAGCACAAATGTTACCTTTTCACACAAGAAGTGTGTTAACTTCCTCAGGGCTCACAGGTACCTGCTGGTGGCAGAATTCCACACAAGGAGAGCCCTTGAGGGCTGGGTCAGCCAGGCACCAGAGATAGATAGGTTTATTTTTATTTTATTTTATGTGTATGGGGTTTTTGCACACACACACACACACACACACACACACATATAGACATAGATAGATAAAGATGTGCCAGAAAACGGTGTTGGATCCTCTGGAGCTGGAGTTACAGACTGTTAGGAGCTGCCATGCAGGTGCTGGGAATTAGACCTGGGTCTTCTGGAAGAGCATTCAGTGCTTCTAACTGCTGAGCCAGCTCTCCAGCCCAAACAGATAGATATCTGCGAGCAGGTGTTCTGGAAGAGGACTGAGGTGAAGACGTATGTTGGAGTGAGAGATGTGCTGACTTGAGAGAGGAGGGGCACCTCTCTACTGTGACAAATGACTTCGCAGGTTCATACCAGGCAGGTCTGACTATCTGCTGAATCCTCAAGGATAGGACCCTAGAGAAGGAGCTGGTGTAGCTGTGCTGTTCTTGTGGCCACCAAGGTCACTGGGTTTGGTCATCAGTAGCATGAGATGGCGGGGGAGGGGGGAGTAATAATCGAGTCTCAGGAAATTATCCCACACCAGTTTCTTTGTTCAGCCCACCTCCAGAACAAGCCTCACTGCCCCAGCAGGAATTTTTTTATTGAGGGTAACTACAGCCCAGATTACCAAGGCCCAGCAATTAAATGGGAATTAGTGGCTTCCTAGTGCAGCGACTGCAGAGTACCCCAGCCCTGGCAGCCTGCTCCCAGCCTTTACTGACTCAGCCTGACTGTTAATGGCTTGCAAATTGGATCCGTGGCTCAGGGACTGGTAGAGAGGCAGGCATTGCAGGGTATCACAGAGATAGCCACAAAACCTGGTGTGGTCACACCAGGGGTGGACCTTTGGAAGTAGTTTCCTGCCCGATGACCACACTGAAGAAGCCTTTCTGCACAACACTTACTTTCCCAAGAAGTCTTATCTGGCAGCAGAAATGAAAAACAAAACTTTAAACAGGTCTAGGGAAAGGGATCAATGTGGTTCAGACTTTTTTTGCTGCAAAGGGTGGCTTCCCCATGCCAGGCCTTGGTGGACCTGGTGGTCCCTGGTACCCTCTCCTGCCACAGTGCTGGGGAGGCCTGGGAGCAGGGCTCAGTGCTATCGATGTTTCTACAGGCTCTTAGTGGCTTTCCTAAGGGAAGGTGACGATGTCAGTTTCCAGAATGTGAAGATGCAATGACAGCCATAGGCAGAGCAACGAGGAGGAAGGGGCTTTTGGAACTGCAAGGGAGAGGAGTCCTAGCAGGGAGGCAAGTCACACTGGAACCTAGCCACAAAAGCCTGGAGCAAGGACATGCTGCAGCAGGTCAGAGCGGCATGTTGGGGACAATATCCAGAGCATAGACGCAGTTCTTGGCCAGAGTAGACCGTCTCAGTTGCAGAATGGAGATGATATTGAACACTGGGGCTTTCTAGGGTTAAGGACAATAGGCAGCTATGAGTTCAGGGTCAGCCAGGGTGAACTGGGGGCCACACGGATTGAGAGGTGAGGTTTTGAGCTAGCTGCCACTAGCTGGTTCCAGCAAACAGGATGGTTCTCATAGCCTAGTGCCAAGGCAGCACCCAAGAAACAAGCCAGTGGCTAGAGTGTGAAAGCAAAAAGCCCAGGGAGCAGTGTCAAGAACGTCTCAGGCAGTGACAATGACCCCCTGCATGCATCTCTCCAGCATCAAGGATGCCTCTCACTGGCTCACAGCTAGCATCTGGAGGCAAGACACTGAGTAAGGAAGACGGCATGATACAGAGGACAGGTGTTCTCCCGGATGTGGTAACCTGAGGAGAGGTTCCATTCTGATCTCCTGAGGAGAGAAACCACCAGCTCTGCCTATGTTTTTTGTTGCCACCAGCTCCAAGGCATTCTGTTGACCTTTCTAAGGGCAGAAACGTGGTACTTACTGTAATCTTCTATCTCGATTTTTCGGTACTCGATTTTAGGCATCTGCCGATCACTGATGGCCTTCTGCACATGCTCATTTGCTTCCAAGTCAAAAATTTCTGGAAAGGGCAAAACAAAGATACATTGGATTCTGGGACCCATGTGGGCTGTAGGTTCTCACATGTCTTCCACACTGCTTCGCATGAACATCCCCGGAGGTTGCTTGCCACTGCACAGAGCGAGAAGATGAGTTACCAGATAGCTCATTCAAGCCCCATGATCCTAACTTCAAAGCAGGAACGGGGCACATCAGAGTACATCTCTGTGCTCGATCCTCTCACCTCCTTCTCTATATACTTCTGTTTTCCCGACATGTGTCATTGGTATGACCCATTCTAAGTCTGTTGGGTTCAGGAAAAGCAATACTAGTTATCTGTGGGGAAAAATCGCCACTGTAACCAGGTGATGACAGCAGAGAAGTCACTGGACTGTCACTTCTATCAGCCACCCCAGCCCCAGATTTCTTACTTTAACCTATAAGTTATCTGGTCTTTTGAGACTTGGAGTTGGTGACCATAGCCAGAGACAGCAAAGTCCTTTTGCAACTTGAGGGCCTGACTTCTCTCACACAGGTTGTCTGCTTAGGGTAACTCTGCACTGTGGCTTATCTGTATGGCTCTTCAGGGCTCTTTCTTCTCAGGTTACAACACACAAATTCCCTGTCGACAGTTTCTTGAGCTAGAATGGAGAAAGCCTGTTTTGTTCACCTGTTGAAATGGCTATGAGACCCTATTTCGCCATCTCATATGTAATAAACACACTGGGCTTCCTTTTCTTTTCTTTTCTTTTCTTTCTTTTCTTTTTCTTTCTGTTTTTGTTTTTTTGAGACAGGGTTTCTCTGTGTAGTCCTGGCTGTCCTGGAACCCACTCTGTAGATCAGGCTGGCCCCAAACTCACAGAGATTCACCTGCCTCTTCTTCCCAAGTGCCGGGATTAAAGGCACATGCCACCAATACCTAACTGCTTCTTTTCTTTCCTTAAGGTTACATGTAGGGTCGGCTTGTGGCTCAATGTAAAAGGGAACTCTGTCTTCAAGGGATTCTGCCTTTAGCTTGTCCAGTTCCCCAGAAGGCCAGAATTGGGAAATGTTTTAAAGCAATGGTCCTATGAAGAGTGTTGGGATCTCTTATTACCCCTTTACAAAGACATTGCCCCAAGGCATGGTTCTCAAAGGCATCAGCGGTTAACTTATGGCTCCTATAACCACTGATTTTATTTTTGGGTGACACACAGCAGTGTGTGACTTCAGGATCATCACCATCCACAGAAGCAGGGATGGTGTCCTCCTGGGGAGGTAGGACATGGGAGTTTTCCTGTGCCTGTGATGAGCTGATAAGCTGCTGAAAATGATTGGCAAGCTACCAGCCACGCGTGACCATTCAGCTCTGACTTTCACCTTAGACAACCTCTTGCTCCCCGGTGTCCTGGAGGGGTGGCCTTTTGTTACCCTTCCAGGACAGTCACAAAGGAAACAGGACTGAGAGATCCTCCAGGGGTCTCAGGAAGCCTAAGGCTCTGTGATGTCCCAGAGTTCAGGATGCCTGAGGATGAATGGCTGGCAATTGACCATCCCCTGCTCTATGTGTGACATTAACAACACAATGAAAGCAAGCATTTAGGAAACTGATTGTAGAGTCTTGGGTGCTTGAAAGACTAATTATATATGGAGGTTACTATTCCATGATGGCCAGGATTCTGACCCCATTCACTGATAGCCCTATACCCAAGCTTAGTGTAAGAATCAGGGCCCAGACCTTAAGATGCTGTCTCAATGCTTCAGCACATGGAGGTCCCTTATAATCCTCGGGCTAGCTGGTTTTATGGCAACTTAATACAAGCTAGAGTCGTGTGGGACTAGGAAACCTCAGCGGAGAGAGGGAATGTCTTCATAGTATTGGCCTGTAGGCAAGTCTGTAGTGCATTCTCTTGGCTGATCATTGCAGTGGGAGGGCCCAGCTCATTATGGGTGGTGACACCCCTGGGCCAGTGGTCCTGGGTTCTATAGAGTATAGACTGAGCAGGCCATGAGGAGCAAGTCAGTACGCAGCTCTTCTCCATGGCCACTGCTTCAGTTCCTGCCCTGAGTTCCCCGGATAAGCTATATGATGAAATAAACCCTTTCCTCTCCAAGTTGCTTTTGGCCATGGTCTTTTATCCTGGCTCTAAGATAACCTGGGAAGAGCCTTCCATTGCCACCACTCTGCCTGAAATTGTGACTGACCCAGGCGTGGCATAGGGAAGGGACCTGGAGTGGGTGAATATGGGTTGGCTGCAAACATGGGAGCACATGGGTATTGGTACAATCAGCAAAGGCCCAACAAAGATGGGTACATGGATCTCACTCAGATTCTGCCACCAGGGCACTATGGGAACTTCATTTATGGAAGTGGGTAAGCACCAGGACCAATTCCAGGCCCCTCACAATTGGCCTACCTCTCTTTATGTATGATTTGTATGGACTGGTTCTAATGTGACTCTACAGTCTTACATGCTGTTCTGGATGGAGAGGTGCAAACTCAGATCACCAGTGTGTGCAGTTGCCCACCCGGCTCAGCTTTCCTAGAGTGAATGCAGACACAGCCAAATACCCATCACCCACGCCGGGCCCTGGCAGGTCTGGCCTTGTGTGGGGCGTAGCAAGTTCTAACCGCTCGCTCGCTGACTATTCAGGCTGCCTTTGAATAGCTCCTTCCTCTCTATTGAAATCCTACCTTCTGCAGAAGAGCACCAAAGCAACAGACTATTAAATTTAGTTAAATATTAGATTTCTCGTTTAATGATTGCCCACACAGTCGGGTTTATCAGCAGAGAACTGGTGGTCTCACGGGGGAGTTGGGTTCAGCTAGTTTATTTGTTTCCCTAATTGCATTCAAAGAGGGCAGGAGCTCAGAGGAGAAATAAGAAAAGATCAGTGCATTCCCGGAGGACTCTGCCTTTGACTTCGGGGCAGCAGGGACCTCTGGGCTGCAGCACACACATGGCCACTCCTTAATTAAATGTGAGCCCCTCTAATATTTGGTGGAATTAGCTATTATCAGATCTGGACACAGTGATCCCACAGAGACAAATGGCTGCTCAGGAAGCCACTCCCAGGGTTGTGTGGCCTGCGGGCTGTTCCCACATGGCCCTGGGGCTTGGAGCACTCACCCCTACGCCGCATCATTGGAAAACTGGTGACCAGACTGCAATGGAAACCACAAGCAACTGATCTGGAGGGGAAGGGGGCTGCCTAGCCCTTGGCTTGTGGTTTCTTTTCTGTAGGCTATGACTCCCCAGGCTGTGAGTAGATAGACAGATGTACACACTGCTTCTCTAGCAGCTCTGGTCAGGCAGGCCCCCCCACTGCTCTTCACTGGCTTTTTTTATTGCTCCCCCATGCATCATTCTTCTCTGTCCTTGCTCTTTGCGGCAGAAGCCACCCATAAGCCCTGGGCTACATCCCTCAGCTAACTCAAAGAGCAGAACCAGAAGAATAAAGGCTTTTCAATTTCCTCCCCTCAACTGGATCTTTTTTCACTCTGAGCCCGCTAGGCTTCCTTGCTACAGTCAGTTTGACAGCTTGTGACCCAGAGGGACTGTTCTTCGGCCATGACTCTCACTGAGTCCCTGGATAGATGGTGAGCATCTTGAAGGCAGGATTCAGATAGGTGGTCTTATTGCTAGTCTCTCCAACATCGTGCTGGACATTGTGCTGGGCTGCTGTGCAGGTCTGACACTCGGGGGCACTATGTTCATGGAGGGCTGTGTTGTGGTTGGCACACTGGTCAGCTGCTGGTGCTTCAGGGGGAGCTCCCTGAGAGGTGCTTGCAGGAAGTGGGGTCTCTGGGTCTCCCCTGGTTCTCTCTGTAGACACCTGAGGGTATGGATACCATGCATCTGGCTTATGGTCCTTCACTTGGCCTTTATTATGTGCCAGCTTGTCGATCCAAGATTCTATAATGGGACCTCAAAGCTGGCCATTGACTCTTCCCAGAAGGTTGCTGTGTGCGCCTCTGGGGTCCAGAAGACTTTTCACAATCAACAGAAGGTTTTGTGGATTGACTCCTCGGTCTCTGCCTCATGTGTTTGTTCCCACGTCCTTCCCATCAAGGCCTCATACATGACCGAAAAAAAACCTTTGAGTACCTTATCTGTTCTTGGACCTGCTGCCAGTAGGTGGACTTCACATTGATGACTTGGGACCACTGCATTGACACAGACAACTCCTGGTGATGGGCAAAGACTTTTTCGTAACACGGAAGGGTTGTGGCCCTTTGACATCAGCAAAACTGCCAAGGGATATGACTAAGCTTGAAATAAATTCACCTCTAATTGTTATCCTTGGAGGTAGATAGGCTGCCATTTTTTTGGTATATACATCATGGAAGGAGTTTTGAAAAGGTGGAGGGAGCTGGGGAGATGGCTCAGAGATTAGGAGCACTGGCTCCTCTCCCAGAGGACTCAGATTCTCAGCACCCACAAGTGTCTCACAAGTGTAACTCAATTTCAGAGGACCCAGTGCCCTCTTCCGGCCTCTGAAGGCACATGGCATCCAAGGCACAGAAACATATGCAGAAAAAAACACCTGCACACGGAAAACAAAATTAAACCAAATGGTGGAGTTACTAGAACTCTCCTCTTCCACCTACTCCAGTGCTTTTAGGACACCTTCACAAACAAAGGGTCCAGTTACCACAGAAGCAGGAGAATACACACACCATCTCTCACAGATGTGTTAGGGCTGGAAGAAGTACCATTCATACACCACAGCTGCGTCACTGCAGTAGTTCACCCCATTACACTAGGGGCGGCAGCAGTGTGTGATGTGGTCTAGCTGCTTTGTGTGGACACGCGACAGTTCCTTATGGCTTTATGGACACTGCAACTGTGAAAGCACTTAAATGACTTCATGCCTGTGCGACACTGGCACAGAAGTCTAGGGGAGGCAGGGGAATGTTAGCAGCAGTAAACACTGAAAAGAAGGATGCAAACTTTTGAAGAAGAAACGGTCTAAGACTGTTGGAAGGGATGAGGGCAGGGGATTCAGATTCCATTGACTCATGCCATGACTCTGTGTCCAGATGAAAACATCCTTGGTGCAGTTTTCTTGTTCTTTTCTGTTTGGAGCTGAGGTGGGAAGCCAGGGCTGTGTGCATGCTCACTAGGCAAGTGCTCTCTCACTGAGGGACACCTCAGCTCTATGCAGCTCTTTCTCCAGGAAAATCTCTCAGATAACAGCTCAAGCATATACGAGGAGACTCTCTAATGCATTATTTGTGTACTGTTGATCCAACTGACATTTAAATGGGAGTGTGTTTAGGCAAGTAACCTTGGCTGGCCTGGAACTCACTATGTAGATCAGGCTGGCCCTAAACTCACAGAGATTCGCCTGCCTCTGTCCCTGTCTCCAGGGCTGGGAAAGGTGTGCACCATTACACCTGGCTGATGTTTCTCTTTTCTTCCCACCAAACTGTCCCTGAAATATTTGAAAACTGTAGTTATTAGTTACAAACTTGCTTTGTGTGCTGTAAGAGTTGAGGATAAATTGGGCACCAGGACACAGAACTGGTGCCTGCCTTTCTTTGAGCACTGTACACACGTTACATTACTGGGGACATTCCCCATGGCTGTGGTTGGGCAGGTTGTCCATTGAGTCTTGGCTATACTTCCCGAGAGCAGAATTCCACCCTGCAGCCACAGTCTGGAAGTCTCTGGCACTGTCTTGGGACAGATGCCACAACAGATGAGTGTCCATTTGGCTTGTCACTTCTGTGCCAAAGGAGGTCCACTGCAGGCTATTGTCCTGTTCTGCTGGGGCCGGAGACGAGCAAGGTTTTGAGGGACAAGGACTACAGAAAAACTGCAAGACCCTGGTTAGTATGTGCCTCCTGTCCCTGAACTTTAGGGGCAAGGTGGCTCTGTTTAATTGTTTAGCAACAGGGTTCCATGTACCCCAGTCTGGCCTCAACTTGCTATGGAAATGAGACCAGAGGTGGGCAGGATGTGGGTGGCCACAGATACAGCCCATGTGATGTCACCAGGGCACTCATTTTAACCCAGAGGATGTACAATTGCCCATGAACCCCCTGTGGGCCCAGCTCTCTCCCACATGGGACCAGAGCCAGCATCTGCCTTGCACATCCATCTACATGACAGCCAGGACCAGTGGCAGAGATGTGGCTCTGCTGGTGTTTTTTTTCCATCTCTGAGTGGTTGGGAGCCTCAGACACATGGGGAGCCTTTGGTGCCCGTGATAATGACATTCTTAAGGAAACAGCTTTTAAATAATTCAGAGTCACATCTGTCAACACCCCACAGGCTCTGTTTGGAGATACGATTTCCTAAAGGGCAGAAAGTCAAGTACCCCCAGGGGCAGTGAGGCTGCAGATGATGATGGGAGGGAAGACCAAGCTCTCTGTAACATGATTCCCCCTTAACAGTGTTGTGCTAAAATAGAATGACAAGCCCCACTGTCATCCAACCACAGTCATCCTATGGCCCCACCCCCTTACTGTGCTTGTAACCAACACAGGTTGCTCAACGCAAGGCATCCTACAGCTTTCTTAGGACCACCTGTTCTTGAGCTCAGTGGCTTGCACACTGCCCCTCTGAATGCATGGGGCTGCAGTTTCCTCAGAGAAGCATAAGGGCCACTCAAAGGTGTGCTCCCAACAGGGAAAGAGCCCAGAGGCTTCGCACACCCTGCCCTAGCAGGAGAAGGTGCAAGAACCTCTGGGACAGTGTTCCCTCTGCAGACTGCAAGCAGAGAGATTGGAACAGGGGTCCCAGAGGCTACTCTTTCCTTGGTGACCAAGGCCAAGGGGCCTGGGTCCTGGATTCAGGCAGTTGAGCAGTCAGCGGCTATGGAGTGCTGTGCAGGTACAAGGGGAGTTTCAGATTTCCTGTTCTTTCAGATTTTAGAGTCTCTGCATGTTCCATTGTTTATCTGGGCACAAGACCCAAGTCTGAACACTAGATTTGTTTCTGTCTCATGGACACGGTAACCCCTCGACCTGAAGGCAATTTCGGATGATATTACCAGTGGGGCTGTACTGTGACTGCGGCCTATCACGTGTCAACATGTTCATACTCAAGAAGTTCCAGATTTTGGAGCATTTGGATTTTAGATTTTTGGGTTGTAAAAGAAAAAGTGCTCTGAGGAGTCACCTTTTTTTGACTGCAAAAGCAGCCCAACACTTGGGCCCTTGGGCAATTTATCCAAGGTCCATGCCTCTATTCTCTGAACCGGTACAGAGAAGTCCACAAATGCATATAGTATTCCAGAAGGTCCTGGCCCTACATGGTTCGTAACACATGCCGGAAAGCTGCTGGCTTCAAGAACCCTGGCTGGAAGACACCTGTCTGGATAGGCAAGAGGATAAATGCTCACAGAGTATCTGATTGCTAAGTGATGCTCTGTGGGCTTCTTCAGGCTGGTGAGGTCATAATTTTCAGGTTAGGCCACTTCACTGTGTCTTTACCCTGCTCCTGGAACTTTTTCAGGGCCTTATGATTATCTTTAAACCTCTCTCTTTCTCACTCTGTATGTTCATCTGTAAGTATGGGCATGTGTATATCATGGTGCGTGTGTGGAGGTGAGAAGACGTCCTTTGGTATGATCCTCACCTACTTTGGGACAGGGTTTCTTGTTTTCTCTCCAGGATTTTTTTTTGGGGGGGTGGGCAGTTTTGAGACAAGGTTTCTCTGTATATATCCATGGCTGTCTTGGAACTCACTCTGTAGACCAGGCTGGCCTCAAACTCACAGAGATCCACCTGCCACTGCTTCCTGAGAGCTGGGATTAAAGGTGTGTGCCACCACTGCCTGGAACTCCAGGGATTTTTTTAATCATGGAAGAAAGTGACTGACCTGAACCCTACCTGGACCCTAGGGCTGGTCCATGATGCATCCGCTTTGATGCCTTCCTGAGGCATATATCCATGATGTGCTGCAATCATGCACCTGACGCAGAGACTGCCAAGATGCTGTGACCATGGCATGGACAAGATCCTATCACCTAGACCGGGGGCCTAGGGGTGGAAGGGATGTGTGGCCTCATCTAGAAGTCACTAATTTGACAGACAAGAGACAAGCCCCAAGCCTTACATTCAAGGCTGCCATTTGAAGGGGTGTTATGCTGGGCTGTGGTGTGTTGTAGCGGGCTAGCAATCCCATTACAAGTTCCGCACACTGGGAGAGAGTCATGCACTCCCACAGACCCCTGGAGGCCGGACGCGCCGCTGGCTCTGACATTTGACCAGGACTTTCCCTTCCAGGTGGACCTGGCCAACTCCTGTCAGGGTGGTTGCTCCCAGGAGCTGCAGAAGGCAGCAGGCTCGCACTGAGGGGCCAGGGCTTTGGGCTCCTGCTCAGACAATCCTTTGTAAGTCATTTGTGTTTTGTGTGCCTGAGACAGACACACCCCACAGACTCAAGTCAGACGTGTAAACTTTTCGTCGCTGAGCCATGGGTGCTCACTAGAACATTGCTGTGGCTTGCATGCTGCTGCCTCTCCCTTTCCCTTACTGCTTGCTCTCTGTCTTTAAACATGCCTTTCTCTTTTTCTCCCATTGAAGCTATTTGCTCCTGAACAGTCGGATTCTAGGGGAAAAGATGTCGTAGTTGGCAGGACTCTTTGCGAACTAGGCCTCAATCTTTTCCTCAGTGACATGGAGCAGACCCTACCAGAGGGAGGGAGAAGGAAACCATGATGAATGCTGTGAGGGGCTTGTAGTCCACTATTTTGAATTTTAATCTTTTGGCTGGGTCTTGTACTGTAGCTCAGGTTGGTTTAAACTCTTTCTTAAAAGCAAGATCTATTTATTTTTATTTTCTGTGTATGTGTTTTGCCTGCATGTATGTCTGTGCACTACATGTGTGCAGTGCCCATGAAGGCCAGAAGAGGAAGTTGAATCCCCTGAAAATGGAGTTAGATATGGTTGTGAGCTACTGTGTGCCAGGAGCACCGACTGACAGGGAGTCGGACAATGTAACCGACATAGGCGGGCTCTGAGCTTCCACACAGGGACACCCACATGCTCTGTCCACATTCTTTCCTGCCTGGAGTCCTGGAGGGTGAAGATTATGGGGTTTCATATCCAGGAACATTCAAGAATGTGGGAACTGGGTCTCATAGAGAAGCCCTGTGTTACCATGTGTGGGCTGAACTACATACAACCTAGCGTTCCCACCAGATGCTGAAGCCATAACTCTTGTTACCTGTGAAGGTGACTTTAATTGCAAAGAGGATCAGTGTTTCGGTGAAGTCACTAAACTAGGGTGGGCTCCAATCCAATCCAATCCAACTGTGTCCTCACAATAAGGGGAAATGGATGCCAAGGATGCCACATGCAGGTAGAAGTGGACATCATGGGTACCTAGTGTGACCATTCAGCCAAGAAGCAGGCATGCAGCCAGGATGTTAAACCACACCACTTTTTCCCTCAGTCCTCAGCAGAACACCAGGTAGCAAGAAGTGAGAATGGCTCGTAGAGTATTGGGGTTATCCATGAGCTCATAGAGTATCAGGAGGCTATCCATGAGCTCATAGAGTATCGGGGGTTAATCCATGAGCCCATAGTGTATCAGGGGGTTATTCATGAGCCCATAAAGTATCAGGGAGTTATTCATGAGCTCATAGAGTATCAGGGGGTTATCCATGAGCTCATAGAGTATCAGAGGATTATTCATGAGCCCATAAAGTATCAAGCAGTTATCCATGAGCTCATAGAGTATCAGGGAATTATCCATGAGCTCATAGAGTATCAAGAAGTTATCACCTATGAGCTCTTACATGTCAGCAAATACAAACAGCACACACTGCCTTCCTCCTCCTCCTCTTCTTCATTTTTCAAGACAGGACTTCTCTATGTATCCCTGACTGTTCTGAAACTTGCTTTGTAGACCAGGCTGGCCTCGAACTTAGAGATTTGTCTGCCTCTGCCTCTCAAGTGCTGGGATTAAAGATGTGCAATACCATATTTGGCTACTTTTTTTTGAGACATGGTCTCTTTATCAGGTAGCTCTGGCTGTTCTGGAACTCAGTATATAGACCAGGCTGGCCTTGAACTCACTGAGTTCCACTTGCCTGTGCTGAGATTAAAGGTGTGCACCACCCATGCCCAGCTCCAGCACATGCTTTCTTAAGAAAGGCGATGCTGGGACTTTGGAGCAGCCTAATTGTGAAGTGAAGGTACGAGGCAGGGCTTAAGCAGGAGCGATTTCTTACAGAGGAATTAATTGTCAAGCTGCTGAAGACCACAGAGGCCACTTGGGTGGGAAGCGGTAGTGCAATCTTATAGCCAGGTTTCTTCCCTGCTGTGTGTCCATTGGAGTGTGCAGATTGCTGGCGAGTGGTGATGCCCAAGGAGTTGTACCAGAATCTTTCAGGGGATACAGACTGAAACCCCAGAGCTTCAAATCTCCCAGGCTCTTGGAAAAGTCCCCAAGTGAGGCTGGAGATGAGGCCTGGGAGTGGGCCTCGTCACTCTAAAAACCCACTTCTCCCGAGTGGCCGTAGCAGAAAGATGGTTAAGGTGCCAAATACCTTCTCAGCATTTGTTCCCATTTACTCTGATGGCCACCCTTGTCCTCCCTTCCTCCCATCCTCCCACCTTTCTTCCCACAGTTCCTCCATGTCATGGACATGACCATCTGACCTGCAGGCAGATACACCTCTGAGTACCCGTGAAGCCTCAGCGGAGGCAAGAGTGAAGCCCCTACTGACTGCTCTTCAAATCCGGCCTGTCCTGGCTACATCCAGAAGATTTCAACCATGACCTGAGTTGTCTGGGGAATGGCCACCCAACCTCAGTGCTCACAGGCTGTTGTGGATTCTAGGCATTTTCAGGGACACCATGGTCCCTCAGCTGGGTCACATGTCTGATAGAGAGGCACATTGGACCTACAGGGCCTGATTCATCTTCAGGCCCTGAAGTTGGGGTGGGGTGGGGTGGGGTTGGATTGTCTCGTGAACCTTGACTCCTACTCTCCCAAGTCTCAGAAAGATTTTGAAGGGACAGCACTTACTTCTCTTATCCGTGGTGTTATGTACAGTCACAGTGGGTACACCAGGGCCTGGGTTCGGAGAGCAGAGAGGAAAAAGAGAAAGAAAAAACAAGGTCTTTAGTTTAGAAGAAAAGAGGAAAATAAGCTTTCCTTATGCCATGTAGACTGTGTAGGTCCAGAGGATAATGCAACCAGAAGAGGCATGGCTCTCTAACACCGCAGTCAGGTTCATTACCAGGATTGCTGGTCATGGTACAGATCACGGCCAATTTGACAGGTGTGGGAGAGGACCTGAGTTTGGATCCCTACAGCCCACATGAAGGGCCAGCCCACACGGCTTGGCATCCCGCCTGTCAATTCCAGCCTCTGCAAGCAGATCCAGAGGACCCCAGAACAGGTTGGCTAGTGAGATGAGTAATACTGGCGTGCTCTGGGTTTGATTGAGAGTGTCTGCTTCAGTGAATTCAGAGGAGAAGCAATGAATGATTCCTGACATCAACCTCAGACCCCTCCATGCAGGTGCACACACAAGTGCATGTGCAGCCACACTCATATGCAAACATACGTATGCTAGTATGCAAACACACAACATGGAAAATGAAAAACACTGATCTTATGATGGTGTCCTCTTGAAGGGCATCTATTATTAGCTTCTGAAGGAAGCCCTTGGCTACTTCGCTTTTTCTGTGTCCTTCAGTTCTTTGAACAAGGCAGACAGGTGTCTGATTCTGATAGACACCACCGGTCACTCCTGTACAGCTTTCCAGATCACCGCATGGCATGAGTATTGCATTTGGATTAAAGCACCATAACTTCATTTTCACTATTGAGCCAATTCCATGATGCTTACCTGGACTTAGTCTGCATTACTCAAGCCTCAAGCTTGAAAACAAAAACAAAAACAAACAAACAAACAAAAAACCCAACAAATCACCAGAATCCTTGAAAGAAGCCACCATAGTTTCTAGTCTCTGACCTCCTGTGATGCTTTTGCAAACATGCGTGGAATGGATTGTGAATGTATGAATCTGTTCAGTGAGATCCTTCAATGGAAAGCTTCCCAGCTTTAGGTTGTTCTGGCCTTGGGAGTTAGGAGGATGCTCTCAAGACAACAGCGCTTGCTTGGCCATCCATGGGTTCATTGCTGCCGTCATCAATAGCAGAGCCGGGAAGAAGGCCTTCTGAATTACTTTTGTTTGGTGATTTAGCTGCTAGGCTGGGGTCCTTTCCCAACATCCTCTTGCCTCTGTTGCTCTTTGCACGCTTGGGTCTGCCAGCTGTGCCAGCTGTGCCAGCTGTAGGGTTTGAGGGAGGCTGAGCTGCCCTCAGGGGGTCATTGCTCTTCCTGGCCCCTGATATCAGCATGACTGGTCTCTTCCTTCTCTGCTGGAAAGCCTTTCACTACCTAGTCTGAAAAAGTACCCACCCATGACCACAGGGCTGGTCACCTACTCGCCTTCTCTCACAGGGTACCATGGCACAGACTGTGATGTCAGGCCTTGGACATTATGGTTGTGCTGGCTCTTGTCCCTTATCTGCAGTATTAGGACACAGCTCCATGAAGGGCAAGTGTTTGCTTCCAGCATTGAGACACATCCTCAGAGTGATGCAGAAGGAATGAGATGGATTGTAAAGGAGATGCTGCCTTTCAGGCTGGGGTAGGGATTGAGTCTTGACAAAAGGAGAAAGAGCAAGCTTGAGGCGTCCACCTGCACTTGGCTGGGAACTCTGGTGTGTGTGTGTGTGTGTGTGTGTGTACGTATGTGACATCAATATTACAGAATGTATATTTAGGAAGAGCAATGTGGGCTTTGCATCCACAGGGTCACTGTCAGAACTTCCTGCATACTCAGGGTTCATGTGACAAATGGCTAAGCTGAGGGCCAGGGATCCGCCATGGGTCCCAGCATGGCTTATAAACCTCATGCAAGATCTGGAGAGTGGACTGCCCAGTTCAGGCCTGAGAAGGATGCTCTGTGTTGATAGGCAGAGAGAGGAAGGCTCAGTCAGAGTGTGCTGGAGTGTGCTGCTGGGCTGGAGTCACAGACTGAGGTCACAGTAGAGCAGAGATGGACTGCCCTGGAGCTGACCCGGACATCACTCAGTGTACACAGTGACGATCCAGAAGCACATATTCATTATGCAAAATAGTGGCTTTCACTGTAACACCCTACACTTGCATATCATCATATTTACCTCAGTGGTCCTTTCTTACTGCTTTCTTCTCAGGCTCCCTTTCTCTTCCATTATAGTCTTCTTTCTACTTTCTTGTCTTAAAAAAATCTAGAATGGGGCTGAAGAGATGGCTCAGTAGTAAGAGTGTATACCGCTCCTGCCAAGGGCCTGAGTTTGGTTCCTAGTTCCCACGATGGGCAGCTCACAATGGCTTGCCACTCTAGCTGCAAGGGCTTCTGATGCCTCTGGGCTCTGAGGAACCTGTACTCACGTGCACATACCCCCACACAGACACACACACATGCACATAATTAGATTAAAACAATCCAGGAGGTGGGAGGGGTGTATTAGGGGACATCTTTGAGAAGTGGGAGGGGGAGCTGGGAATGGAATGGATATCGATATAAGACATGTTGGATACAAATTTAAAATTGTCTAAGAATAAATAAAAGAGAAATAAAACCTAGATTTTTGCATATGAGAGAAAATGTGCATTATTTGTCTTTCTGATCCTGGCTTATAGCACTTAACATAATGATCTCAGGTCCACCTATTTTTGTACGAACGATGGATTCCCATTCTTTTTCATGGCTGAATAATACTTTACTCCATATAAATGTTACATTCTCCTCAACCATCACCAGTGGGTGGGCACCTTGGCTGAGGCCCTGACTCGGCCACTGCGAACAGAGCTGCCACAAATACAAGAGGCGTTGGAATATTCTGACTTAGATTCCTTCTTCTAATCATTTAGCACAGCCAATCATTTAGCCCTGGAGCCTCCACATTGACCTCTACAGTGACTGTTTTACAGTTCTCCGTCCCTCCTCCATGCTATGCCCCTTGCTTATCCATCCAGCCACAGGCTGGTCAGGAAAAAAAAATGCAGGCTGCTTGGTTACCTGTGAATTTCTGAGAAGCACTGACAATCTTTTCACTATAAATAGATCCCTGTGGTACTTAGGGTATACTGACAAAAATTAATTGTTGTTTGCCTAAACTCACATGTGGCTAGGCAGCCAGTACTTTTATTCGCTGACGCCTGCATTTCCTTTCTAGAGGGGAGAAGCCATGCAATATCCATCTGTGCACTCCAACAGGCAGGTAAGCACTGACTGTGGGGGTAAAATATGGAGGCACACTAAGTACCCTGTTCTGCCATCCCTTCCCCTGAGAGCCTGTGCAGTGAGCAAAGTGGTCATTGAGAGATAACGAGCCTACAGCTGTTTGCCGCGCACAAACCGAGGTGAGAAAATTTGCAAACAGACTATACCCCACACTCTTATTAATAATGTAAACAATGATTACTTATTCAGTGCCTACTATGTAAAAGGCATCCTGGTAACTCTCCCATGAATAATTTCAAGTCCAATCTTCAGAGCCCTGCCGCAAAGACACTTCAAACAGCTTAGAGACAACCACAGCAGCAGAGCAAGCTTCCGGTCTTTTGTCGCATTCATGCAGTGAGGAAGTCACAGCTTGGAGGAGGTTTCATTTTCTAATACAGCAACTTAATACATGTCTTGAAACAAAAATTCAAATAGTAAAGAAAGGGACTAAGTGACAGTAAAGGACCCACTTATCCTTTCCTCCAAAAAAGAGCACAAACCCTTCTAGAATACCCTACTGTGCACCTGTAGCCCTGTACTCACATTTACATATAAGCGTTTTTGAAAATAAAAAAAATCACGTGCAAAATTAACCAGATCCAAAGTCTGCACAGCTCAATGAACTTCTATACCATTAGCACAGCCATTTGACACGGAGCTGTGAAACCTCACATTGGATTTTACACTTTCACTATTGAATGAATATTTTATGTAATTATCCACCACCAAACATGAAACTTCATGACAGAGCTAGAATTAGAAAAGCTTTATATCTTCTTTGCTAACTATGTTATGAAATAATATAAAATTTTAAAATATTTATTATTTTATATATTTTTTGGGCTAGGTATCACTATGTAATCCTGGTTGTCCTGGAACTAACTTTGTAGACCAGGCTGGTCTTGAAATGACAAAGGTCCTCCTGCTTCTGACTCCTTCGTTCTGGGATTAAAGGTGTGCTTTACCATACTTGTCTGATTTTATGTGCATTTTTAAGTTAATTTTTTTCTGTGTATGTAGGATGTTTTGCTTGCATATAATACCTTTGCACCATGTGCCTACAATGCCTTCAGGGGCCAGAAGAGGATGTTGAGCCCTCTTGAACTGGACTTACAGACAATCGTGAGCCTTCAAGTGGGTGCTGGGAATCAAACCTGTGTCCTCTGGAAGAGCAGCAAATGCTCTCAACTGTGGACCCATCTCTTTGGCCATTATTATTATTATTATTATTATTATTATTATTATTATTATTATTATTGATACAGGATTTCTCTAGGTAGTCCTGGCTACTTTGGAACTTACTATGTAGACAAGAGGGCCTCAAATTCACAGAGTTCCTCCTGTTTTTGTCTCCTAAGTGCTGGTATTAAAGGCGTGTGTCACCAAGCCCAGCTTTATTTTTATTATTTTTACTTATGAGTAGATATGTGTCTGTATGTTATTATGCACACATGAACACAAGCTGTATGTTGTTATGTGCACATGAATACAAGTGTCTGGAAAGCCAGAGGCATCAGAGTTACATTGCCTCGTGTGGGTTCTGGCAACCAAACTCAGGTCCTCTGGAAGAGCAACCAGTGCTCGTAACCACTGAGCCTCTCTGAAGCCCCAATATTTTAAATGCACAGAAAAAAATAACACAAAAATACTTGTATGTATGCCTATAAACATCACTAAATCTTAGTAGAACATCAGACTTGTCCTCCTCTTTTACTCTCTCTTGCCCTCTCTTCCCCTCCCTCCTGTTCTCTTATCTGCCATAAGGTGAGCCAATCTGGTCCACCATACACTCCCCACTGAGGCCAGAGCATGACCCAGAAACAATGAAACCAAGGAACCATGGGCTGAAACCACAACCCACAATGAGCCCTTCCTCCCCAGAGTTGTTCCCTCCAGTTTCGTGACAGCAATAGAAAGTGATGAACATGGGTCAGGACTCTGCATGGGCTGGGGACAGAAGGGTCCTTTGGGTGGCCTTTACACTTGATCAGTGTCTTCTTTAGTACGGTTTGACGTGTAGTCCACTTGACCAGTCTAAGATGTTTGCGATGTTTTTTTTTTTATTATGTATACAATATTCTGTCTACGTGTATGCCTGCAGGCCAGAAGAGGG
>LOJH01020114.1:0-25903 GCA_001685095.1 Ellobius talpinus
GGGAGGGGAGAGGCAGGGAGGGGAGCAGAGAAAAATGTATAGCTCAATAAAAATAAATTAAAAGGAAAAAAAACACCAAACCAAACCCCCCCCAAATTAATAAAATCAACCACTCCATTCTACAGATCCCATTGCCAGAAAATAGCTAGAATTCAGAAAAACAGTCATCATAAAGAGTTTATATCTCTTCTGTATTAAGTGGGAAAGATCAGGACATACAACATGATACTCTGTATGCCCTCAACTATATAATGAAAATAGAATGGAATGAAATATAATAAAATATTCATGATGGTAACATTTGAGATAATTTTTTTATAATTGTTGCTATACTTTCTTTAATGTGAATACATTACTTGTATAATCATCAAAAATGAACTACATTTAAAAATTCATTAAAATGATGAGAGAATATTGGTCATGTTGGCCGGAGGTGATTTAGTGGCAGTCCTGGTGTTCCTTCTGTGTCTGGCCCCTGTGACAGCATCACCGTGTGTCTCTGTCTAGACATCATGTCATGAGCTTGGGAAGCTGCAGCGGTGTAGCATTGCTGTCTGGGTCTCTGCTTTCAGCTGTCTGGTTTTACTGTTTGTTTCCCTCCATTGTGACATCATAGCACAGGCTGTGGCCTTACCTTGACAGTTCCTCAGTGAGGTGTAGGGTGAATGCAAGCCCTCTTCAATCCCCAAATCTTTGGCTTGTAAAGTCTCTCTATGTTTCTCTAAAGCGTTCTTTAATTTTAGGATAGTATATCAGAAAAAAAGACCTGTGGCTTTGATCTCTCAGCATTTATAGATGTCAATATTATTTTAGTTCTAACTAGAAATCAGGTTCAAAGAAATCTAAAAATGTCACTGCCTGTTTCCCAGAAATAGGCCTTATTTTTTCCTTTCTTCTTTTCCCTGCCCTCTATTTCCCCTCCCTTCCTTCTCCCCCCTTCTTCTTTCTTCTTTTTCTCTTTTCTGAATAGATTCCACGAGTTCACTCATGACAGAAGGTGGGATTCAGTAGCAACAGAGACAAGGGCCTGAATTCCAAGGGTTTGGACTCTGGTGGAGATAGGAATTTTACCAATATTGCAAGCATGCTAATTCTACATCGATGAGAAGGGGCTTTGAGAATGCTAGACACCCGAGGGCAGAGAAAGGGGCTCAGCAATGCCTACAGACCTTCTGACTTGTTCCCCAGTTCAGAATGGAATACTCTGATAGGAGCTGGGTTCGACAACCAGCAGAGCCTAAAGTTTGCAAACATCCCTGGAAAGGGAGGAATTATGTGTATACATTGAAGTCTTATATTTTTGATTGTGAGCCTAGCCTTGGTGACTGAATAATCTCTCCAGTCCAAGCCATCTCTCCCAGTGGTGGGACTAGGACACCAACCCATCCAAAAATCTATGACCCACAAACTGCCCTGCCAGGAAGATGCGCTGGGCATTGGTGTCTCAGAGTTTGTGGGAGAGCCCAGTCCATGACTGTTCTAACCTGAGTAGGAGCCCATGTCTGACACTGCCTGGATGGCTCAGAACCATCGGGTAGAACCAATCATGACTAACCAAAAAAAAGTCAGTGAAATGATTCCTAATGATATTCTGCTATATTCATAGATTGATGCTTAATTCAATTGTCGTCAGAGAGGCTTCCTCCAGTAACTGATGAGAGCAGATACAGAGACCCACAGCCAAACCTTAGGTGCAGCTCAGGGACTCTGCAGAAGTGTTGTAGGATGATAGGAGCCAGAGGGGTCAAGGTCAGCAGGAGAACATGGTCCACAGAATCAACAAAGCGGGGCTCACAGGGGCTCACCGAGACTGAAGCAGCAACCATGGATCCTGCCTAGGTCTGCACCAGACCCCCTGCATACATCCTGTGGTTCTTTAGCTTGGAGCTTTTATCAGACTCCTAACAGTGGGAGTGGGTATGACTCTGGCTCTTTTGCCTGCCCTTGGGACCTGTTTCCTCCTACTGGATTGCCTAGTCCACCCTTGAATATGAAGGTTTGTTTAGCCTTGTAGCATCTTGTCATGGTGGGGAAGTGAAAGGAGGTTTGGAGGAAGGAAGGGAGGGAGGCAGGGTGTTGTTAGTATGTATTGTATAGATAGCTTGAGATTTTCACACAATTCTCTTCTGCTGTAGTTTTAATCTTTAAAATGATTCTTTTGTCACTTTAGGCGAGTTAGCCGAGCTGTGACCGCTGAGCCAGTTGCCTGTCAGTTGAGCAGCTGGTCAGAATGGACAGATTGTTTTCCATGTCAGGACACGAAGGTAAGTCATCTAGGAACGTCTCAGGGTATTGTACATCTGACCTCTGCATTAGGTACCAACGGCAACAAGCAGCTGGGACTGTGAATCTAGGGCTCCAGAGAGACTAGATCTGGATATAGGCATTGGAAACCCAGGGTACCTGGGTGGTGAGGCTTGTGCCTGCCTCTCCTGATTTTGTTTGTAAGACATCCTGAGGCAAGGCTGCTGAAAGTGTCTGCATTATGACACAGGAAAATAGCCACCAGGACAGAGGCACATTGAAGCTTCATGGATTCTCTGGGTCCTGGCCAGTGCTTTGCCCTCTAGTGAAGGTCATCTGGAACTAGACAGCATAGCAACAAAGAGCCAAGATGCCCACAGGCAGCTGAGCATCACAACTCTGAGCGGCTCCCTGGGCCTGACAGAAGTTTGCAAATGCCACAAAGCTATTCCCAAGGTTGAAAAGCCCAGCACACCCAACGCATAGTCATGTCCATGTAGGTGCCCATTTAGATCGTTTTGAATGATTCAAGGTAGCCCCTAAATCCAGACTTATATGAAAGGATAAGCAGAAAAATCTCATTTACTCAGACGCACTGGCTCAGGTTGACAAAAAGCAGTCTACAAAGGTACTACACAGGTACTGTGTTTATATTGTTTATGAATCCCTTCAGGCGATACCTGCCTTTTTATAGGATGTAGTCTGGTAGGCTCCATCATCCTCAGCCTTTTTTGCTTCAAACACCACTGGCTGAATAGATCGTGTCAGGGCGATACTGTCAAGTTCAAGTGTTTACCCTGCAGTCCCACAGTTTTGGCCAAATGCAGCTTCTTACCTGCTCTGTTACTTCGGGTTTATTTTTCTTTATCCTTTCTGCACCTCACTGTGCAGAACAGTTCCTACAGTGTGGGGTTACTGAATACTGAATGAGTGAAATGGACAAAGGCACCTGGCACATAGCAGGTGTCTGACAAACATCCTGGATTTTTATAACTATGGTCCATACCCCCTCTCTGGCTCCTCCATGACCTTGAACTGAGCAGAGCTTCTGTGGGCCTATTGGTGCTCACCCTGTCTCTCCGCTTGTCTGACAAGCTGAGATGCACTGTGAATGTTGTTGAGTTGTTAAAAAAATCATAGAGCTAAGAGGCAGTGGAAACACAATGTGAACCTGAATTATTGAACTTGGAACTCTAAGATTAAGCACCCTGCCTTTCCTAGCACAAAGCACCCGCACACCTCACCTGTTTAAAGTCGGCTCCTGCATTCAAACTTCATCCTGATATATAGTGAGCCCCCAAGCAATGATAATACATTTCCACAAACATGGCAGCTTTACACAAGGGACATTTGTCCCCTTGGGGTCCTGGAGGCCAGAGGAAAGCAATAGACATGTGAGTGGTGCCTGCCTCCTTTTGGAGACCCCAGAGGAGAATGTGAGCTTTGCCTCATTCTCTGCTGGTGCTTGCCAACAGTCCTAGGCCTATGGCTACATCTCTCCCCTCTGTCTCTCTAGACAGATTGCTTCCTTTTCTTTTGTGTCTTCTCCCCATGTGGCCTCCTGCAACCTCTATCTCCTTCTTCTAAGAAAGTATGGTAATACTTTGGGCTATTCAGTTTACCCCAAATAACCACATCTCAAAACTGCTAATATTTTCAGCAAATGATTTTGCAAATAAGGGCAAATTGAAACCTTTTACAAATTTGGAGTTATATTTTTGGCTGGCCATTACTCAACCTATTGAATATCTTAAGCCTACCTTTTTCTCATGTTTTTGTTTAGGAACTAGATTGCACAGGGAATCTCTTACAGTTTCTGTCGGAATTGAATTACTTCCCCAAATACTGGGGAAGATGTATGTGTCCATGAAGAAATCCTTACAATATTAAATCCTCTCAATTATTTAAGTAAAGAACCACATTTGTTTTATTTATTACTATGTTTCTTCTTCTCAAAGTCACCCAAACAAAGATGTGCATTTCCGGGAAGAAGCATTACCTACTACATAGACAAGAAAATTATGCTTTAATGACACAAGCCGCAGGCAACAGCACAGAGAGGTCCCTCAGGGAGTATTGACACTCACCTCCTACAGCACACTGTCTCCATTATTTGATAGCAACCTAGTAAACAGGGAACTGATAGAAATGAACCCGGAGGCTCACAGCACTGTCCCAAGTACAGACACTACAGGAAGGACAGTGATGGCACTAATAGTCACCATTTATCAAGGCTTCCCATGTCCCAGGCACTACAGCAATGCTTTACGTAAGTACATTGTCTGGTTTGGCTTTCCCAAAAAAATAGGGGGAACGGGCACCATTGCCCACTGTCGGGAGGTTGCCCATTGAGAAAGGCAGAACTGGGACTTCCAGGGACTCACAGATTAAAGGAGCACCTCACAAATGCTCAATCACTGCTTCTTGGCTTGTTAACATTCTTGGGGGAAGGACTTTTGGCTGAGCCACGGTCAAAGGCAGAAATACAGGGCTAAATGTTTCATTGTCGATCACTCCATGGATGTTTTCCAGGCACTGTGTTTTGTATTAGTATATATTGTATCTCAGCTGGACTCTAAACTTCTAGGAGGCAGCAATGAGACCTCACATTTCTCTTGATATCCTAGTTTTTGGCCTCCTGTTTCTATACGAGTACCTGACCCTTGTACATTTTTCAGGTAGGAAGTCCTTATCATGAAACCCTAGAATCCCAAGATTGTCATGTGTTTTAATTCTTCCTGTCCTTAAATCAACAAGTATTCACTCATATGTAGCCAAGACTGGACTCGGGGATTGAGATGATTCCCCTCTTAAGTCTATTCATTTCTCCATAATGGTTATGTAGCTACTTGAGTGCCATAATTTCTAGAAATATCACTTTCCCCCAAAACAGAATCGTGAGAGATAGCTATTATTGGCTCACGTTGAGTCGAGAGCAGTCCCTGAAGTAGTTATTGAAAACAGGCAGATACGATGCTCTGGCCATCAAGGCCTGGCTTGTGTTCACCTTCCTCTGTGACGGGGGAAGGGGAAGAGGGAGGCCATCCTTATCAGGACCATATGAGATATATGCCAAGTAAAGAGGAGACAGCAAGACCAGAAACAAACAAACAGACAGACAGAAACCCTGCAAAAGCAGAATGGCAATGGCCTCTAAAGCTATACCTTACCAGAGGCCAAGTCTGAATATATGCCGCTGCCGCCTGTGGCTGTCCTTCCCTCATTTCTCCTCATTTCTCTTCACTACTCCATCTCAGCCTGTGACTTTCTCACTGAGATGGTGGACAAGATAGACAGAGAGCCAGATGCTTTGTCACCACTGGGCTTGACAAGTGCTAAGGGAGAAGGAGGATTTGCCAAGTACATGGTCGAGTTAGGGAAGGCTGCCCAGGGGAGGAAGCCATGGGCTTTGAAAGATAAATCCTTGTAGCTTGTTGAACATGGGAATAGAGGTCTTCCCTAAGAGGTAAGAAGACCTTCAGTGCACATCTGTCCCGGTCTTTTATTTGATACTTCACATCTGCATTCCGAATTCCATAATGACTGTGCCACCTGTCTGAACACCATGGTGCATGCTCGTGTGTCCCCTTCCTTCTAAGACAGCCCTGAAGGCAGCTTTCAATCATGAAACAGTTATTCCTTATGTCGAGCTGAGACCTGCCTGCACAGATCTTGGATGATTGATTGACAAGACGATGTCTGGTTTGCAATCTGATTTAGTACCGACACCGGAGCCTCTTGCAGCCGAGCAAGTTTGGGGGAGCCATCTGCAGTGGTGACATCTGGGATGAGGCCAGCTGTAACAGCCCCACACCTTGTCTGAGGCAAGCACAGTGTGGACAGGATTTCCAGTGTAGAGAGACAGGTGAGTAGCATGTCAATGCAACAACAGCTGCGCTTGTCAAACACAGCACGCGGAGTCATACTTGGAAGCTGGTTACAGTGCAGACTCCTAACTGTTGGGTAAGGACCCAGAAATGTGCATTTTAAGTCAAACTAGTAACTCATGTAACTTTTCTTTTTAAAAAATACTTGTTTTATTTTAAAATTATGTGTATTTATTGATAGAAAGATGGTATGTGCACGTGTGAGTGCAGGTGCCCATATAGGCCAGAAGAGGGCACCAGATCCTCTGAAGTGGAGTTATAGCCTATGTGATAGGAACCACCCCTTGGTATGGGTACTCAGAACTGCATGCAGGTCCTATGCAAGAGCTACACAATTCTTAATTGCTGAGCCAGTCCATATAATTTTGATTCATATATATATAATTTCATATATATCATATATAAATATATATATTTCATTTAGAGAAAGTGCAACTCATAGTTAATAGATAACATTTATTAAACAAAGACTTACTAGGTACATATTAAGTTCCAGGCAGTATACCACCTGCTGTTAATATGCAAATTAAAAACAAAGTATCTGACCTCGAGGAAGTCCTGATCTGTTAGGAAGAGAGACCTACAAGAGCCCAAATACAGTTTCACAGGATAGATTTAGGCTGTGTGTAATTCTCTGGTGGTGGTGGGGTATATCAGAATAATCTTTGAGGACTCAGGACAGTCCTTAAAATGGCATTTGATTTGAGGTTTGGAAAATGTAGTTGAAGCTTCCAGAAGAAGGCATGTGGAAAAACAAACAAACAAACAACAAAAAAAAAACATGAGAAGTCAGGAACTTACAGTCTTCCCAGAATCTTTTTATCAGGAGGGCTTTAGAAAGAGACAGGTTGGGTGATGGACCCCTAAGGTAAGCCAGAACAAGGGGGACAACCAGGGTTCAGATTGTGACATTTGGAGGGGTGGAGACTGTCTCAGGGTTTCTATCACTGTGAAGAGACACTGTGACCACGGCAACTCTTCTAAAGGAAAACATCTAATTGGGGACTGGCTTACAGTTCAGAGGTTTAATTCATTATCATCATGGCAGGAAGCATGGTGACACACAGGCAGACATAGTGCTGGAGAAGAAGCTAAGAGTTTTACATCTGGACCCACAGAAAGAGCCAGTAAGCCATGCTAGGCCTGGCTTGAGCTTCTGGGACCTCTAAGCCTACCCTCAATGACACACTTCCTCCAACAAAGCCACGCCTGCTCCAGCAAGGCCACACTTCTTAATAGTGCCACTCCCTGTGAGCCTATGGGGTCCATTTTCTTTCAAACCACCACAGGAGCCCTTGGCAGATACAGAGAGTGGCATGGGCAGGCTGGAATTTTAGAGGGTGATTGGTGGGTTTGATGTGGAGGCTGGATTTGAGAGGGAGAAATGGGTAGGCCTGAGCTAAGGGACACAGCTAGCAAGGATGAAAGAGGCAGTGCAAACAGAGAGAACATGACAAATTGGAGGGCAAAGGTAGGGAAGTCTGTGGCAGCAGATGTGGGGGAATGTGGTCTTGGGAGCACCCTCAGTCTCGTCTCCCTTAGGTCGCTGCCTGAAACGCCACCTGGTATGTAATGGAGACAATGACTGCCTCGATGGCTCTGATGAGGACAACTGTGAGGATGCCATGATCACTGAGGATGACTGCCATCAGTATGAACCAATCCCAGGATCAGAAAGGGCAGCCTTGGGGTAAGCAGCCACTTTGGCTGTTCAAGAGTGGCAAATGATTCCTCTCACATTAGGGACATCAGTTTTGAGGCAGAACAAATTTGTTTTTGAAAGTTCCTCTGAAGGGTACTGTAGGCTGAGTTTCTCTGTCCCTCTAACTTCTCCCAAATAACCACACAGAGACTTAGCATTAATTATAAATGCTCAGCCAATAGCTTAGTCTTGTCTTCATCCAGCTCTTACAACTTAAATTAACCCATTTCTATTAATCTATATGCTGCCCCGAGACTCATTTACCTCATCTACGAACTCCCCACGTTGCTTCTTCCATGTCTGGCTCATGACCCCTCAGACTCTGACCTTTTGCTTTCCAGCATTCTCTCTGTCCCCAAAAGCCTGCCTAGTTATCAGCCAATCATCTTTTTATTAACAATGAGAGCAACACTCTGTACACAGTGTACAGAAGAGTGCCCGTAGCTACAAATAGCTTTTGTCTCTTAGGGTGGCTTGCATGGTCCTGGTAAGGTGACATCATCTACACTGTCCCTCTGGTCCTTCTCCCTTCTCTACTGTCCCGCACGTCTCAGCCCAATTTCTTTCATTTCCAAGGCAGCTTTCTTCTACGTCATTCTTCTACGACAGCTTCTGAGATATCCCCAAAGGCAGCTTTCCCCAGATGGACCTGACATTTCCAGCAGCCTTGCTCGTTGCACTCTGGACAAGCTAACAGTGTGATTCCATGTAAAGAAAATGGGCTTCATGGCAAGACAGAAGCTTGAACCTCCACCTTGCCGTTGTTTGATTCACCTCTCAGATGACAGCTTTTTTTGGCTGAGCTGAACTCAGGCTCAGTTCTAATTCCTCTTCACTGTACACCTTATGTCTAGGCTCAATTCCCCAAATGCCTCACACTCAGTCCTTCTTCGCGTTAATCAATTGCGTTTCTTCTTTCTACAGTTATCTTTGTCTATAGCCTGACCTGACTGACTTCTTGTCTAGAGTTATGGACCAAACAGTGGCCCTCCCTGATTATGTTAGAACCTCAAGCACCTAAAGTGATTGCATTTGTAGACAGGGATTTGAGGGAGTAATTAAGGTTGAATGAGGTCAGAAGGGTGGAACTCTAATTCAAAACATAGAAAAAGATGAAGAGGCACAGCAATCTATTTCCACCACTTTACAGACAAGAATCTACCTGAGGATGTGAAAAGGGCAGCTGTCTGTATGCCATTAAAAAAAGTCTCACTGAAAACCAACCTCAAGAAAAACCTTGTTTTTGCATATAGAACTAAAGGAAAAATTGAGTTCTGATGTTTAAGGTACCAATCTGATATTTTTAAGACACCCAGGTATCCTATTAAAAGTATGACTCCTAGAAAATCTAGGCAGTGTCCCTCATCTGCTCTTGGCTGTGCCTGGCTTGCCTTCGCCCCTCCTGAAGTTCACAGAACATCCTATCCTGCTATGCCAGCAGGCAACCATCAGGGATGAAGACAACTATTAGGGTGTCCACCAGGTGAGGCCCAGAACTCCTAGCCATGTCAGCCTCCCAGGCCCCAGGACAAGGGCTAGATTATGACAATTGTCTGGTGTTGCCATTTTTCTGCTATCCTGTTTTTGCCTTTGGCTTTGTCCTTTTCCTGGGGTGTCAGCTCCTTGAGAGCAGAAATTGCTTATGACTCAAGCTCTCCACATCCTCCATTCTGTCAGAGTATGTCCCAATCTTCTTTCTCATGGACTCTAGGCTCCACTGAAGTACACTGATATGAGCGGCTGCCTCTTTGCAGAGAAGAGGGAATTGTGTGAGGTGGTCATTGTCGTAAGTGACCCAGGGACACTGTGAACTCTCTGTCAGGCAGCTCTCATTTATAATCCTTAGTTGTTCTGATTTCACAGCCCACTCACCAGACTTTTTGGATCTTGTATTTGCATCTGTAGACTCGCACACACAGCACCAAGCAATGTGCTTTTCTTGAAAGCAGTTGTATGTTTTCATCAGGATGGCCATAAGAAAATACCCTGACCTGGGTAGCTGAAACAACCAGTGTATTTTGTCATGGCTCTGGAAACTAGACAATGAGAAGAAGAGGTCAGTAAGGCTGGTTTCTTCTGAGGGCTTTCTCCTGGGCTTACAGGTGGCTACCATCTTCTGGGTTTTTACTGAGTCTCATACACATCTCTGTCCTAACTTTAATTTTATTCTCTGGGATAAGGCTTAACTGTACTGCCTCTATTTTAACATAGTTACTTCCTTTTCAAGTTTTTTTTAAAAACTTTGTATATTGTTATTTTATGTGCATTGATGTTTTGCCTGCATGTATGTCTCTGTAAGGATGTCGGATCCTCTGGAACTGGAGTTACAGACAATTGTGCGCTGCCAGGTGGGTGCTGGGAATTGAACTTGGGTCCTCTGGAAGAGAAGCCAGTGCTCTTAACTGCTGAGCCAGCTCTCCATCTCTGCTTAATTACTTCTTTAACAGATCTGTTTCCAATTGGCATCATATTTTGAGATCCTGGTACTTAGAACGCCAACCTATGAGCATTTGAAGGCAAATTTAGGCCACCACACAACCAAAGAGGATTCTTGTTGGTTTAGAAAGTGTCTGAGGTGAACAGAGTAGTGGAATGTTGAGGTGTTGAGCTGAAAAAGAATCCTCTTCAACAGAGAAAAACATTGCAGACTACCGCTCTGTTCTTCTGTGTGTGATGGGATCAGGAGCAGTTCTGACATACTTCCTGAATAGCGTGTTTCTCTTACACTGAATACAGAAACCATGGAATGGTGCTATCTACACGAAGCCGTTGATATTCTGACATAATTCTGCACTTTTTTTTCAAGGTCTTGGAAACTTTTCTTGATATTTTAATTTTAGCATTTCCCAGCTTCAAATTTTTATTTATTGTTAAATATATAATACATACTTGAGGCAAAAACTGTGTCAACTGTGTCTTCCTGTTCCCTGCTTACATGCTGGCACCTACCCAGTAGCCCCTGTCCTTCTCCCCCAGAGCTGACCTTGTTAAGGTACGTTTCAGGTGCTTTTAGATTAACACTTCATACTGTCTGGGAAACAAACCTCTGTGCAGGTAGTATGTATGTAAACATGATCATGACATATATCTGCTATACACTTTTTGGTTTTAGTTAAAAATGTTCTCCACACAACAATTTTGATCATGTTTCCATCGCCTCCCCCACTTACCCAAGATGCCCTCACTTTGTTCCCTATCCATCTTTTATGTTCTCTCTCTTTCAAAAACAAGAAACACATTTCGATTTTTTGTTTTTGTTGTTACGTACTTTTAAAGCTGAATGCCATTCGATGATTTTCCTCTTCATACACATATTCTCTATCTCACTTTTAAAAAGAAACGTGGTGTCCTGTAAGAAGGGTTAACAATAGTCTGAAGGCAAAACCCTGTTGACCTTACAGTTTTTTTTAGAACACAGCTGTCACCTTAAAGTGGCAGAGTTAAGTAGCAGCAGTTAAAGCCTATACCCTGCAAAGCCCATCAAATTTACTATCTGAACCCTTATGAAATATGTTTGCTGACTCTTCTGCAATGTAATTATAGAATGTTTTGACTATCTCTCACTGGAAGACAACTAGATCCCTTCTCATTGCGTTAGCTACTTTTCTCATATTTGCAACCAAATTACCTTCAAGAAGCAACATAGGGGAGGAACCATTAATTTTGGCTTGTGATTTGAGGGTACAGACCATCATGGGGGAGGCACGGCAATGGGAATGTCTTACAGATGTGATGGCTACGCCATGCGGCTGCTTGCTCACTTCTTGATGAATTAAGAAACAAGCTATATACCCCAAGACACACTTCCCCTGGTGAGGCCCACACATAAAACAGCACCTTCAGCTGGGGACTAAGTGTTCAAACATGAGTCCACGGAGACCATTTCCCATCCAAATTGTAGCTCCCATCCTTGCTCTTACAAACAGCGCTGCAATGAATATCCTTGCCAGTGTGTTCTTTGTGCGCATGTGTAGATTTCCAATAGAGTATAATTCTAACTATGTCTTTTTTCTTCCACTGGGACTTTCCCAAATGTAGTATACCTAATGGCCATTTTTGAGACGCCCTGTTGATCTGATGTTTTGTTCCGTGCGTTTCAGAGGCTGCCCTTTTAAATTTCTGACAGAAACATGTTCAGTGTGTAGGCAGATAGAAACTGGAGGGTGTCGATAAAGGCATGGGACCTGGACTTCAGTGTCAAAAACAACTGGGAGAAGAGAAAATCCACTGTGACTAAGCAAATTATTCCATTTTTTTGAGCTTCAATTTCTGCATTTGCAATGTTGTCATGAGGTCTAAAATTAATGTGTGTTAAATGTCTAGTTTAATGTGTATTCAATTCATCATAGCTGTTATTACATCACTTCTACTAATAAGGAAGAGGTGGAGAAAGGAAGTAGAGATAGACAGGCACATACAGAGGACTTCTAAGCCATGGCAGCTGCTCTGGAATACCCATTTATTCTTTGAGATAGGTTATAGTCACTGTCTATCTTTTGTACCTTTTCTGCCTTTGTACCTGTCCCAGAGTGTGTAAACAGTCATGGGAGTGCCACGTCAAAGGTTAAGTACTGACTGCCAGGAACCTAGGGATGGGGGTGGAGGGGGACACCTGGTTATTTAGAGCATTCAAAGAAGGCCATATGGAAGAAGCATCTTTTGCTGCATAAGAGTTTGGGAGGCAGAATGAAGCAACACTTTCATTATTTGTTGCCTAAGAGACTTTTATATCCAGTCTTAGAACATTCAGTCATCTCTAAAGTCTATGCTACAGTGACAAAGTCACAGCTACAGGAAGTGGCAGAGCTGGAAATTACTCAGGGCTCTTTTGGATGCTCACACTGTACCCATTTGCCATCCCAGGCTGCCCCAAAGACAATAGATTTTCTGAGGATTAGAACCTTCCACATATATGATTATACAAATTCTCCTTTTAGTAGCAGAGCCTTTTTTGGAAATAATGCTGCCAGCAGCAGTAGAAGTGTCTATTTATCATAGTCACTTTTCCATGGCTGGGATTAAAACACCATGGCCAAGGCAACTTAGAGAACTAAGTGTCTCATGGTTCCAGAGTCACTATCACTCACGGCAGGGGGCTTGGCAGCAGGCAGGAAGGCATGGTGCTGGAGTGGAAGCCCAGAGCTTACATCTCACCCAGGAGCAGGATGAAGAGACAGTCAGCTGGGAATGGCATGGGGTTCTGAACCCTCAAATCCCACCCCCAGGGACACACCTCCTCCAACAAGGTCACACCTCTTAATAGTTCCCAAAACAGTACAACACACTGAGGACCAAGCATTCAAACACAGGAGCCTATGGGGGGGCCATTCTCATTCACACCATGACAGTGTCTATTCAGCATAATCTATGCCAAGCCCATCTATGATGCCTTTACCGTGTGTTAATGCACATCTAACTCTAGGAGGGTGGTCCTATTCTGCTTTTAACAAGTGGCTTAAGTGAGGCAGAGAGATGAGACGATTAGCATGAGCTCACACAGCTATCTGTGGCCTAACTTCAGTGGCTTCTGTGCTCGAATTCTTAATACCCATGCATGCATGTTCTTCTCTAACTTACCAGCTAATTAAAACTGCCTCCTGAGGACATTGGCCCAGATGCTCTGGTTAGGGGCTACCTGGGGGTCCTGGCCCGGTCCACCCAGTCTTTCAGTATTGCCTACTTTTCCTCTGTGCCCTCAAGGTACTTGAAGGAACCCCAGGGTGCCATCAAACCCACTGGATAAAATCAGTTCTTCACCTACCAGCTACGGCACATTCCAGAGGACGACAGGTGACATTTTCTTTGCCTTTGCAAAGATTTTCCCAAGATGTTTTTTTTTTCAACTTAGGTACAATATCCTGACTCAGGAAGAAGCCCTGAGTGTGTACGATGCCAAGTATTATGGAGGCCAGTGTGAGACTGTGTATAACGGCGAGTGGAGAAAGTTCCAGTATGACCCCATCTGTGAGCGCCTCTACTATGGGGATGATGAGAAATACTTTCGGAAACCCTACAACTTCCTTAAGTACCACTTTGAAGTGAGTCTGGTGGAGATGGTGTAGGGTGGGATGGAGGGAGCAACCTGGGGAGATGGCTTGCTTGGGAGGCTTTTGTTGTCCGTAGGGATTGCTGGTGACTGAAGGCATCTTCATATCTGCTGCCCATGTCTGTTCATTGTTGAGGGTGGTGTGTAGGAGAGGCATAGAATAAACACAGCCTTTCTTCTGTCCAGTCTTGGCTCTGTTCTCAAGCCAGTGAAACAAATCTGGGCCTCCTTCTCAGGTCCTATCCCATGATGTGGTTCTGTGAAACTCCTAATACAAAAGACTGTAAACCATTAACCTGCCATTTCTCCCTGGAACACTCCCAATATGTGAGGGGGAGAAGGATATGTCAACTTTTGATCTTTATGCCCCATGCTTCACCAAGAGTGACTTATGGCTGTTGTTTTCATGTTCCTTTCTAAATATGATTTTGCTTTTTTAAAAAATGTTCTTTTCAAAAGGGCTCTCACACTGTTGGTGGTCCATTTGGCTCTCCACGTTTAAAGTCCCGTGTTTTCCCCATCACTCCAAGCATCACAAGATCACAGTTAAGATTCAGAGGCAGTTCAAGGCAATCCATTTCCTTACCTTCAACCTGGGGAGGGGCTGTCCACATTGCCAACCACACCAAAAGCTTGCTGTGTGTGGCCAGAGCTTCCATGTAAGTTCTACCACTTAATCTTCATAGCAGTAATGTAAGATTCACATGTCAGTGTCCCTTTTAGATATTAGAAAGGAAACACAAAGGAATATAGGGTCAGTCCCAAAAGCTGTACTGTGGTAGCTGACAGAGACAAGATTCTCACCAGATATGTTCAAACTGAGACCAGGTTATGAATCACTAAAGAGAGTGAACATATATGCTGTATATATAGACTAATGTACATTAGGTCTGTAAACATCTACAGAGGCAAAAGGAAGGAGCAATTATCTAAACACATCCTCCCCACTCCCAAGCCACTTAAGAAAAAAGTATTGATAGGAAGTGCTGGCAACTATGCGGGGTCTGTTTTTAAGACATTCGCTTTCCCAGTTCTGTGCTCACTTCTTTTGGGTATCAGGCTTCTGAGAAGTCAAACTGAATGACACCGACAATGCCATTGTCCTAATTTCAAGGAAGATCTAGGGTGTGTGTGCCAGGCAAAATAAGATAGTATAGATGTAGTCACAAGGCTCTGAAGTCTTTACGGCTATTATCTATCTGAACATCACAGACTCACTCTGAAGATGGCACCATTACAGAACATGCCTTCAGGGTCACAAACTCTGAAAGGTGTACTTCTATTGTTCTAATATAGGATAAGACACTGGCCTTGCTTAAGTCAGCTGGTAAATGCAACTTTGTTGAGTTCAGGGAAAGAAACAGCTGAACATTTGTGGGTAGCAGTAAATCTCACTTACAGGGATTATTATCATCCCCACCCCCCTGCCTTCTTGACCCCTTTCCACCCAGGTCAGTAACCAGACATGGCATTCAACAACCCTCCACAGTACGAACAAGCAGCCCCCCTTTATAGTTGATGAACAACCCCTCACCCTCAAGAAAAATCTATGCTTTGAATATAATTAACATTTTAATATAATTATCTGCACACAGGAACAAGCAAGTGTGTAAGCAGTGTGTACATAAATATCTTAGAAATTCCACTTGACACCAAGAAACATTGCTGGGTTTTCTCTATTTGAGTGGGCATCAATCTGATGCGTGGATCAGCTTCTGAAAGGCTTCCCACCAACCTGGTACTTCAGATAGCTTACAAAGCGAAGATCCTGATGGCACATAGAAGCTCAGAATCATGCACGAAACTAACATCTTGTTTTCTCCTTTCAGGGCCTGGCAGACACTTTAATCTCCTCCGAGTTTTATGATGATGCTAATGAGCTCTTTTCTAAAATAAAAAATAGTGCGTCACTCTCTGGTGGCATAACTTTTGGCATAGGCCCACCAAAAGTTCCTGTGACACTGTCGCTGAATGTATCCGGGTCCCATACATCTTCACTCGTGAACCAATTAAGCAAGTATAATGAAAAGGTATTGAGACATAAAGTCTGTGTCTCTCGGTATTCTATAATCTACACTGAACATGTATTATGTTAATTGCATTAAAAAGTACAGTAGTAATTGAACCTTAATTTGCTTGTGTAATTGGAAATGTCTGATCAGTGGTGATCATGTCCGTTTTTTTTATTATGCCTTTGCACACAGACTCATCCTCACAAATGGAACAGAGCTGCACTATAAGACCAGAATGCCTATCAGCCTGCCCCTGCCCCAGTCTTATCATGGTTACCTAGAACACACAGGAAACCACATAGAGTGGCTGGATTAAAGAACACCAGCCTAGCCCTCTAAATTTGACATACAAGGTTTCTAAAACAATGCTTTTTTTTTCCAAATAGATAAGAAGGCTTGTATGCTCATCTGTCTACCAGGCATTTGCCACTCATACCTAAGCTATGTTAGAGTTACTGTGAACATGCCCTGGGCAGGGCAAAGAACAGAGGGGAATGCATGGGTGAAGTCTTTCATACATTGGTATCCAATATGTGCTTGTGAAATCAAACAAAACTGTATTACATGTGTTGCTGACTGTGCTTTCTTAGCCCTAAATGCTGACTTTTTGGACTCCTCTCTCACATGTCTTGTCCTTTTGTCTCATTTGGATGCTGCTGGAAGAGATTCGGCTTCATGAGAGTGTCTACGAAGGTACAGACGGCACATTTTAAGATGAGGAGACACAATATTGTGCTGGATGAAGGGATGCAGCAGTCGCTAATGGAGCTCCCAGAGCAGTTCAACTACGGAATGTACGCCAAGTTCATCAACGATTACGGCACCCACTACATCACCTCTGGAACCATGGGTGGCATTTACGAATACATTCTGGTGCTTGACAAGGAGAAAATGACAGCTTCTCGTAAGTAGATCCAGAACTCCACCCCCAGTGGGCAGCACATACCATGGGACCTGCGTCTTAGTTTCATTTGTTGTTGCTGGGATACAATACCCCACCAAGAACAACTCAGGAGAGAACGGATTTATCTCATGGTTCCAGGTGACAGTTGATTACTGTAGAGAATGACTGTGGCTGGAACTTGAGACAACCGGTCAAATTGCATCCATAGTCAAAAAGCAGAGAAAAATGAATGCATGCATGCTTATGCTTGTATACATTCAGACTCACTCCCAGGTCTTGCCCAGGGAATAGTCCACCTATAGTGGGTAGGTCCTTCCTCCTCAATTAAAATATACTCATGATAATTCTTTATTTTAATTTTATTTGTCTAGCTAACTTGAGCTAGACAAACCTATTTTTTTTCTTTTTTAATCATTTTCGGATTTTCTAGACAGGGTTTCTCTGTTTAACAGTCCTAGTTGTCTTGGAACTCAATTTGTAGACCAGGTTGGCCTTGAACTCACAGAGATCTGACTGCCTCTGCCTCCCAAGTGCTGGAATTAAAGGTGGTATCACCACGCCTGGCTTTGACAAACTTTTATTGAGACCTCACTAGTAATTCTAGACTGTCTCAGTTAGCAGTTAAAACCAACCAGTACAGCATCATTGACAGTGTCTCTACTGATTATGATCCTAAAATTCTCATTTCTGGGGAGGTGAGATTCATTAGATTGACCTGCTAATAAACACCGCAGGGAGGGTTGGAACTCAGGATTGACCTGGTCCCTTAAACTATGTTCTTCCTATAACCTCAGTTACCCTTTCATAAATAAAGAATTTTGAGAGTTTTGTTATTTAAAATGTAAAAAAACATGTTTGACTACAGAGTTTTGGTAAAGGAATCTCTTTGTAATTAGTCAGTGAAACCCAAATTCATCGCAATTCCTCCTTCTCAATCTCTCTCTTCCACCTTCTCGCACCATCCCCACCCTTCTTTGGTAGTGATCACAGATGGAAAGATCCATCCCTATTTAAAATCCAAGTTCAAAGGCCCAGTTTTAAGATGTCAGGCTGTCCACTCCTCTCCCTCAACCAGTTCATATAAATACACACACTGTAGTATTGAAATAACTTTCCAACCATTAGTATTTCATTCCCACTAGATAGTAACATTGTTGAAAACAAGTACCACACTGCATGCTTTTCTCTCTCTTTTCTGCCTCATCACAGGCCCAAGACAAAGTAGATATGCAAGGCAAGACAGGAAGTGTTAACTCAGACTCTTGGCTAGCTCATTTGAAGTCTGCTCATCCATATATGTACTCTATTGTTCTTCGTGATAGTGTAAGCTATGCTTCTGAACATTTACTGTGCTCGTGCATGAGCTATAACGGTGCCCCTACCCATTTTTCTAGATGTGTGTTGCAATGCAGTAACAGGTCTACATTTTTGAAAAACATCAATAACCAAGGATAGAACATAAAACAGCCTAGTACCAGAGGTAGGTAGGTCATTGCTTTGGGAAACCTTTTCCAGTGAGATAAAGACGTATATATGTGCACTGTCATAATAAAATACAAAATAAACAGCATAAGACCACTGTAAAAAGAGCTTCGAAGTCTACTCAAGTAAGTCCTTTTTCAAGTCATTCCCCAACAAGCGAGGGAGGAAGGAAAGGATCAACATTATTGAGCACCTAATAAATTCCTAGCATAACTGCTTAGGTTCTCATTTAACTTTGTGACAAGGCTTAAGAGGACAGTATTGTACAAATGCTAGACACAAGAACACTGCGGCTCCTCTGGGAGGTCTATTACTTTGCCCAAGGCAACAGGGAATCTGACCTCAGAGCCTCGGACCTGTGGTGTTTCTCTCGTGGTTTGGGCTCCTATCTTTACTGTTGGATTACTAATGAGTTGCCTGGGGTAGCTGGTGCCCCCTCCTCTTTAAAATAATGTAGGGCAGAGATGGGCTTCCAAGTGGTTAATATTCAAAAGGAGCCCACCGTCAAATTGTCCCAGGATAATTAACTCAGCTCTGTTTATAGAAAACCATATGTCGATAATAGCACAATTTGCTATTTGTGAAAGGCTGATTTTCTATAAATCCAAAAAGTTAGTGTTGCTTTTCTATAAATATGGAAATGTGATAATCATCACCTCATCTGCTGGAGACTGCTAATAAATCAGAATGTCATTTACATATTAACCTACAAAGAACAAAAACATCTCTACCTTCTTTCCTTTTGACAAACAGTAGCGTGCACGCCCTTTGTCCTATCTGATGTCTGGCTGGTTTGCTGTGGCATCCCTCCGCCGATTCCCTTTCTTTCTGGGTATATGTCCTTTTTCTCCATCTCTGCTTTTCTTTGTCCCTGCCCTTTCCACCTTCTTGATCTCTGTGACTTTAATGTATATTCTCTTAAGTGCAGTTTCTATTAGACGTCCTAGGTGGTCCACACGCACGTCTCACATGGCTGACCTTGGTATGGGAAAATTTCAGAAAATTTACTGGTTTGCACTGGGGACGCTTTTGTCCTTGAGTTTGCTTCAGATCCTCTCTGGGTTTGCCTCAGAGGATGCACAAGGTTGTTTTTCTTCTAATATGTCCTTTAGATCAAATGTTTTCTTCATAAGACAGCATGGCACCACACATTTAAAAAAATCAAGAGGAGACTGTACTTTGGGAGAGGCAATGTAAGACTCCAGAGTGATCCTAAACCTTCCTTACACACTGCACCTGAGACGATGCTCTACCCTCTGCAGGGAGGATTATGGCTGTGGCCTAGGTTTTGTGTATCTGGATATTTTTTTTTCATTCCTTCTTTGGCACTTACCGTTTGTCCCCAGGCTGGGATTTAACAGGGAGTGAGGAGCATGTTCTCCATTCAGGCCTGCCTGAGATGTCATCAGCTTGCAGTTTCCCCTGGGTGCATGACATTCTTCAGCGATCCTGTTCCGAAGGTTTCTGTACGCTTTCTCTCCTCTACATCAATTAGTTCTCTCTTGTTCTGTGAGGCTAATCCTTCTACTGCTTCTGTACTAGACAAACATCAGCTCAGCTCTGTAGGCCTTGGAAGGGCTCCCTCCCACTCGGAGGCCTGCCTCTGCCATTTTCTCGCAGTTTTTGTTTGTTCATACACTCTCTTGCATAGCCGGATTTGCTGTGTTTGTGTTGCGTACCTGGTGAGAGAGTCCAATTTGAAGGATATGTGTAAGTTCTAAATCCTTCTCCTTCCTAGTGAGGCCTGTTGGCTTTCTTCCAAAGTCAATGTGGCCACCTCACCTCCCGACTCAGTTGCCGTCATCCTGTGCAAACTGCTAGAGCCCTTAGCTGCCTCCTGCAGGAGTGTGACAGGCCATGGCCACTGTGCTATGGAATTTTATGGAGCAGGCCAACTTTAACCCAGGCTCTTCTTATTGCCTGTCCCTCTGTCTCAGCTGTCTCTCCCTCTGAGGTTTTTCACAGCAGTGTGCCTATCATTCAGACCTCCATTTCAAGGCCAGCATTTCAGAGAGGCCTAGCTCAACCAGGGAGGCAAGTCTCTTTTTATATGGCTCTATCTTAAATTTAGGAAATTCTTGTTCTCTCCCTTGTTGACTTGTGCCAATCAGCTTTTCTGCTGCTGTGATAAATACTGTGACCAAAAGGAACATGGGAAGAAAGGACTTGCTTAAATTACTGTTTCACATCACAGTCCTTCACTGAGGGAAGCCAAAGCAGGAAGTGAAGCAGAGACAATGAGGAATACTGCTTACTGGCTTTCTCCTCTTGGGTTTCTCAGCTACCCCTCTTATGTAGCCCAGGGATGGCACTGCCCACAGTGGGCTGGGCTGTCCATCCTAATAGTGATTAATAAAATATCCCATAGACACACTAATCTTATGTAGGCAAGTCCTACACACTACCATATGGATATACTTATTTGTTTATAATCCTCCCCCTCTTTCTGATATTTGAGTATAGTTATGTACTTCTGCTTTGTTCTTTTCTACAGATGTATTTCCCAGTTCATTGCCTCGATCATAGCAGGGACTTAATAAGTAGCATTGAATCCATCCATCAACGACCTACCTACCTATCTATCTCTCTATTATCTGTCTATCTATTATCTATCTGTCTNCTATCTATCTATCTATCTATCTATTATCTATCTATCTATCTATCTATCTATTTAATCTTTCCCAGTACACAGACTGGTATGTTTGCTGAGATCTTCCCATATCAAGGTCATTCATGTCTCACATGGGTGTCTGATAGAAACCGCACTTAATAGAATGTATGTTCAATTCACAGAGCTCAAAGATAGGATACTGACAAAATTGCGAGTCGTGATAAGGGCCGTGTGCAAGATAACATTAGCAGGTATTAGAATCAGAGAATGATGGCACATATTGGAGGACACTCACTTAGCTTTGGGTGTCCTGACATGTCTCTCTGAGGAGGTAGAATCCAAGTCATGCTAAGAAGTAAAGGTTACTGAAGTTTATTTGGGTATCTTGGGCAGAGTGGGCAGCTTTGAGAAAAACCCTGCAAGGAGGAGTACACAGGGCTTGAGAAGGAAAGGAAGAACTTGTGCTTGAAGCCTTCGGGCAAAGGGAAGGCTATCAGAAAAGGACTAAGGTTTTAAGGGGTGTGGGCTGGAAAGATAGCTAAAGTGCAGAATGCATACTGCTCTTGTCAAAGACCTGAGTTCATTTCCCAGCATCCTTGTTGGGCAGTTCAAAAGTTCCTATAAACTTCTGCCCAAGGGGAATCTGACACCAGCAGCTTCTGTGTGTTTCTGTATTCATGCATTCATACATAGACACACATACACATAATGAAAAACCAATAAAAAAGCCTTAAAAAGCAGTATAGAAAGGTCCCCAAAATCCCAGCTGACCATAGTAAGAAGGATGGAGCCTATCTGCAGCTGGGTACAGTACGGTCTAGCCCATGTAGCTATAGATTGTTTGGCTGCTATGTAACCACAGATTAAAGAAAAGGAGTGAGGGTGGACTCAGGCAGAATCCTTGGAGGCTCTTGCTCATTTCCTGATAAGAGATAAAGAACTGAGGTGGAAGAACGTGACAGATTTGGGGCCTGTGATGGCACATCTTGATTGCATGAAGACACGCTTAGGGCATTAGTCTTTGACGGTGTTGCCAGAAGCAACCACAACTTGTCCACCCACCTTGTGTGATTCTCGTCTGAATTCAGAGATACCATCAACTCCCAGACTTCCTAGAACAGACAGGTTGGAAGCAACAGGTATTTAAATGTCAGCAGCTCAGGCAACTTCATATGAGTTTGCTCATTTACCGATGGTCCTGAGGAAAGGGAGGTATTTCCTTAGTTCTAGCTAGTGAAAAAGACTCAAGGTATTCTGAGTTAAAATACACATTTACCCTTTCATGCCAGTAGTCTTTATTAGGACTCCCAGCTTGGGAGAACCTCTGGCCTCCTTTCTCTGTCTCCCCATACATCGTTGGTTACCTGTCCTGAATTCATAATCTATCTCCACCTCCCCTGGCTGTTCACTTCTTCCATTGATGAGGCCACTTTCTGTTCTCTCTGTCAATCTCTCCAGCGAAGCAGACACCTAGACGGGGAAAGGATCATGGGTGGATGGAGGTCCCATAAATGACTCGGGAAATGAGGTGGCTGTGGTCTGCTTTAGACCTTTATTTTTAGCTAATGTAGACAGGACTTTGGGACATTTGTTTCAGCCTTGGTGACCTTGGTCCCTCAAATACAGCTTGAAGTAGAGTGTTTCTCATCAAAGAGTTTAAGGTTTGTAAGAGAAACTCTGTTTGTAGTAGGAAGTTTAACTAATATACAAAAGACCTCCCATACCGACGGTTCTGTGGGTTTGGGGCTGAATTAAGAAGGTTTTGCAGGGGCTGGAGAGATGGCTCAGAGTTTAAGAGCACTGGCTGCTCTTCCAGAGGTCCTGAGTTCAATTCCCAGCAACCACATGGTGGCTCACAACTGTGTATAATAAGATCTGGTGCGCTCTTCTGGCATGCAATCATATACACAATAAATAAATCTTAAAAAATATAAATAGAATGCTTTGCAAGGATCCTCAAAAAAATGATTGCTGTTGCTGCTTTGTTGAGAAGGAAGTAGAGGCTTCTGCCCCCTGTGGCCCCATCAAAGCCAGCATGCTGCCTGGTAACATGAAATCTTGTCCTGGGGCTCCGTTGCTTCTCACTCACAGCCTGCTGCTTACAAGCACAATGTCACTTCTCTGAACCTCTGAAATATTATCTGAATGTTATCCTGACTTTAAAAGGCTATTGTGTGGCTGAGTGTGGTGGTGCATGCACTTGGGAGGCTGAGGCAAGAGGTTTGCATGGTTTGGGCTCCGTGGAGAGATTCTGTTCCAGGAATATGGGAGAGAGGGTGGCCAGTGTGAGAATTAACCAATGCAACGGTTACAAAAACCCCATGAGAAGTAAAGGGCCATCCAAACAGTAGTTACTATTCTGGACGGTGGTTTCAAGTGGGCTCAGTCAGGTACTAAAGGCATCTGGATTTAGAAATAGGCCTGTCATAGCAAAGAATCGAAACATTAAATCAAAAACCCAGGTGGGGAGTCTTGATTTTGGATGACTGACCAGCATTCTAAATTTCTCTGCACCTCAGCTTCAGAGCCTACGTGAAGATGATGGTAAAGGTTTATTCAAGAATTATTTCATGTACATGGTAACACAGTAAACATTCAACAGATATTTTCCCCTTTACTGCATAATATTAATATGATTATTTAATCGAGCAGTTAAAATCATGGGACCAGTGACTTATTAACTGCACAATTCTGGGTAGATTATTTAATCATTTGAAATCCAAATTCACCTGAAAACTGGATGTCCCTCATGGCTAAAAGGAGTAAGTGAACTTATTTGCAGAGAACCTTGAGTGTAGTGCCTAGACTACTGGTAAACACTCAGGAAGCTTCCATTGTTGAAGTCAGTTCTGGAAGGCAGCTCTTCCAATCACTACACCAGCAACTTCCCAACTGAAGTCAGTTCTAAATCAAGGGTCATGGGTGTCTCCACTGTTTATCAGCCATGGGCCCCACAGACAAATTAGTTAATGTCTTTGTACCTTAGTTTCCTTTTCTTCCAATGAGACAGAGATAGAACACACTTCATAGATTTGTTTTAAATATGAAACAAAACAATCTATGTGACTGCCTAGCCCCGAGCCTGACATATGGAAATTCAGAAGCGTTACCTATTCTTTTGCTACGGAATTGTTTTATCTGGGTCTATTTTCTGATTCTTTGACAGAACGCTTGATGAGGTAACATATATAGAAGATTGAGTTAGGACCCATGGCTCTGAACGTCAGACAGGTTAAACCTCACTCTGCACCACCACTTGGCAGAACAACGGAAAGGCAAACAGCCACACCTAAGAGACAGAACCCAACTTTATCAAGAAGGAACCCATCCACAGGAGAATGGCATTAATCCCTGCTGACGGCACAGTCACTTAGGAAGGCCCCTCCCCTCCCCTCTCCCAACACTGTGACACTGAGAAGAGAATTACAAGATGACACTACTCAGGGGGTCAGGGGGTGAACTACATTCAGAGCATGGCAGTGCCCTTATTACTATGTGCTATTATCGCCAGCCTTCCAATTTCTGAATGGAATCTTAACTGTCCTCTCATCTGTAAAGTGGGGATAATAAGAAGACCTTTATCACAGGGTTGTGAAACTGGCTGGTACTGAAACATTGCTCAAACAGAAGGGAAATCATTATCATTAATTTCTGCCCGCAGTGGCTGGTGTTTCTGCTGCAGACCTGGAGCCTCAGCCATCATGCCCTCTCCACCACCTGCCTGTGTTTTTGATCAAGGTCATTCATTTCTGTCTCCAGAACTTCATCCAGTTTTGGAGGGTCTGCTCTTCCCATTCGTCAAGGTCACTTTGGATTCTCATCACTATCTTTCATAGCGCTAACAACTCTGCCCAAATCAGTGTGTGCTTTCCATCATTCCTGGCCCTGATGGATGCCAGATCACAGTGGCCCTGGAAAGACCCTTCCAGCAACAGTGTAGTTCATCTAGCCCTTCATTGATCAGTCTCCTCCATCACGGTCCTTGGGCCAGCTGACCACCACTCACGCACAACTTAGAACAAGCCATAAGGACAGAATTAATTATAGCTTCCCTTGCTCTTCCTCCCGCCTTTCTGCTTTATTTCTTCATTCATTCCTTTAGCTCTCCATTAAATAAACATTTGTTAAACACACTTAACACGGGAGGCACTGTCCAGATACCAACATGATTAATAAGTGCTCCTACTCATCGGGGAGCTCATAGAAGATAGTGGGTTTTTCTTTGTTATAATCACCTGATTATAGTCACGGATGATGTACTTTGTGGGCAGCCAAATAAGTTGCCACCCAAAGTGACTAATGATCTAGATTCTCATTCACGGTACTTAAAATCAACCAAAGTATTTGATTTTAATAAAATATATTTACATGCAGCAACACCTAATATTTGTGAAGCAAACACACAATCATATCTGATATTCAAATTAATCTTTGTAGTAGTTTCATGAGGAATTGTATTATTATTTTCTCTAATTTTTAGAGAGAAGGCCGAGGCTCAAAGAGCTTAAGTAACACTGTAACGTGACTCAGTGTTGATCTGAGGTCTTCTGAGTTAGAGTCTGTGTCTTGTCCGAATATGGACCCCTTTCCCACACATAAGTACATTCTGCCATTTATTCTGATGCTATTCATCACCATAGATGGGATGGTGAGACCAACCAACAGTTACTGGCATTTGCTAGGAGGTTGACACTGGGCTAATAACTTAAAATTCACTATTTTGACTGGTCGCAGGTGGCTCATACCTTTAAGTCCAACACTTGGGAAGCAGAGGCAGGTGAATCTCTGAGTTTGAGGCCAGCCTGATCTACAGTGAGTTCCAAGATAACTTGGTCTACAGAGAAACCCTGTCTCAAAAAATTAAAAATTAATTCCCTATTTCACTTAATGAAGAGATGTTTGTATGTTTGTGAAAGGGATAATAAAATATATAATTTACAAAGGGCTAAGGTTTAGCAATGTCAAATATTTTTCTCAGAATCAAGCATCTATCTCAAAGATATATGTGTGTGTGT
>LOJH01020114.1:25927-38284 GCA_001685095.1 Ellobius talpinus
GAGAGAGAGAGAGAGAGAGAGTCATTGGAATTAGGTGTCAATCTTGGAAATTGCAATTTTTAAAAAATTTATTCTTCTCTGATACTTTCTGATACAATATATCTCAACCACAGATTTCTCTCCCTCCTTTCTTCCCTTCTCCCCAAGACCTACCGCTCCTGTGTTTCCTTTCAGAACAGAGCAGGTCTCCCAGGGATATCAACTGAAACATGGTATAACAAGATGTGATAAGACTAAGCATAAATCCTCATATTAATGCTGGATGAGGCCATCCAATAGGAAGAAAAATGTTCCCTGGCAAGCCAAAGAGCCAGGGCCATCCTCATTCCATCCAACAGTACTATAAAGTCTCAGGATGTTGTAACCTCAGTTTTTTTTCAGACCATAGAATATAGTTTATTAGTAGATTGTCAAGGAAATTAAGTGGACCATGACCAGCCTTAAATCAAGCACAACACACTAAAATAAGGTAGGATGCAGAATATGGTGCATCACTCAAAATGTAATTAACTGCTGAAACTTTATTTAACTGAATGTATGGATGCGGGATCACAGTGTAAAATGTATTTCTTACTTGTGAGGTCTTAATGTAAAATATATTTCTTACTTTTAGAGACAGTCAAAAGAGTATTAAAAATTATGTATGTATATGTGTCCTCCATTGATTATGAGCATGTACCAAAGCACTCTAAATAATGGGGGGAACTCATCAATAGCCACAAGAGAGGCAGCAGAAAATATCTTGGGGTTCTCCACAGAAGCAATCAATAGTATATATATTATCTAGATCTTTGCAATATATATACATATATATATGCATACATATAATGAGAAATAAACTCACAATTATGGAGGCCTTGTGCTTGCCTTTGTGTGGTGTCAGGTAGAGTTATGATAACAGTACCTTGGCAATGACATCAGTGTTAGCCTCAAAAGCTAGAGGGGATAGCCAGCTGCAAGAGTCATGAAAAGATGAACACTAACCTGGAAGGTCCCTGATGCTGGGAGTAATGGCTATGTCCAGATTTCATTGAACCTCCATCCAGGTTGCTGTTCTGTACTGAGACATGTGCTCAACCCTGAGCATGCTTTCATTCTCCTTGGGATTCTGTGCTCCCTCTCACCCTTTCCCCACCAATCTGATGTTCGCTTATCTTTAGGTCTCTGCCTGGCTTATATTGGAATTTCTAAGCAATCATTCAATGTCTCCACTTCTGGGCCACGTGCCTGTCTTTAAGAGCTTTGCTGCTCAATTATAGTACCTCTTTCCATTGGCATCCCATTATTGGTAAATTTACAGAGTCCTCTCCAAAGATGCAGGCTGAACCCCAGTGAAGGGTGGGTCCAAACCCTTTACTTGGCATATATTCTCTGTAGCTTTCCTTATACTCTGCAGAGTTGAGTGTTTTTCTAAAGGGTCTCAGGTCCATTGGATAGTGGGGACGGTGAGCTAGACCAAGACTTGATTGTGAAGAGTTCTATATTCATGGCTAAGAAGGGCCCATCAGGTCTTTTGCTGTGCCTGCTAACTAACCAGTCACCCTGAACAGACAGTCGCTGGATTCTAACAAGCTCCAGGCTTTATCCCCAGTTACCATGACAACCAGACTTCACAGTGATGGATGGTATTGATTGACTGACAGACTCCTGGTGTCTTGGCTCTTTCCCCATTCCCCTTAAGTCATTTGCATACCCATGGAACTGAGAGACACCCAGTACTGTTCTTCCGACTTTGTCACTTCTAATATCATTGAAAATACCTTAAAGGAGAAAATCTGAGGTGTATAATAGTTCTTCCCACCCTTGCTTTGCAGGCAACATAGCGTGGCATAGAGAGCATAGGCTTTGGTACCTTGGTCTAGCCTCCTTGGATATGTACTTACTTATAATCCGGGTTTGCTTCTCGTGCTTGCTCTCACCCGTGTCTCAGCAGATTATACTATTTAAGTGCTGATAAAGAGAACCTGTTGTTATCACAGATTCTCTGGTCTCTTCTGGTTTCATATCTTCCATGTTGAGAGTGGGGAACCCAGAGGCTCAGTGTAGCCTGCAGTTTTTCCCCAAACAGCAATAAATGGCAGCGTTTGGCCATTAATGAAACTTCTGTGAGCAGTTAACATGGCATGGATTAATACATTGAACTGTCATCAAAGCCCCATGAGGGGGCCATACTAAAGTCACCTTCTAGGTAGACAAACTGAAGCAGAGTGACGTCAAACAGCTGTCCAGACAGGAACCGGTCAGAGATGGCTTCCAGCTCATGTAGACGCCATTTCAGAGCCTGGCCTCCCATATGCTGTTCCTGGTCATGGCCAATATCATTGTGCAAAATCAGAGAACCCGAAGCAGTTCTCATTGGGGAACAGAAGGCTGGGCTGCAGTCCTAATATGGCCACGGTGAGGGCACTACACAGCTGCCATTCTCTGAGTTTCCTTGTGTAATGGGGACATTGCTGGAAGGCAACCAGCACAGCTCTTGGGGGGGGCATCATTGATCCTAGTGACATGAGACGAGTGCTTCTCTGCATAGCCACTGGCAACAATGACATAGGCACTTGTGTATTTTGGTCAACTTGTCTAGCTTTCAGTTTGCTAATTATGGAGCCTGGGGAGAGTGATCCAGCAATATTAGCCGAGGCATAGTGAGTACATCACTGTGCTGCTGGATGCTGTTTTTAGGCATTCGCTAACAGAAACCACTATTCCCATTTTAAAGATAGGGGAACTGAGGGTAAAAACTTGGCAGCACACTATCAGCTAATGGCTTCAGATTTATCCTCTCAGCCAGCAGACTAACCCTTTCCTAGTAAGCTCATATGGGATCAAACCCTCCCTGCTCAGCAGACGGTTGAAATGAGCTGATGACATCAAACAGATGACAACCCTTCATAAACTACCAAGACTTAACCATGATTCAGACGAAGCGCTGGTTCTTATCTTCCTTTAAAAGAATACAAATGACTTCCCCAAAATGCACATGACTCCCTAAATGTTTTAGTGGTATCGTCTAGGAATGGTAGGACAAGCTGATACCTGAACATTCCTGGGGGCTCAGAACATGACAGAATCTGTGCTGAACCTTTCTTAACCTCATGATGACTTAACAGAAAAAAAAGGACAAAAAAAAAATAAAAATAAAAATTCCTAGGGTGTGCTAAATACAAGTCCTGGAGTTGGGAGGGAGAACACAGAGGTGTTGTAGAGATCCCTAGGGAGTGGGAGAAAGGCTAGCCAGAGAAGAGCCCGAAAGGCTCAACAAAAGGGACAAAAGGGCTTTCTGGCCACAAAAAGTAACACATGCAAGGCATACAGCACTCGCATCCATCAGTGGTTGGCGAGACGCATGAGTTTAAACAGACTAATGGAAGCTTGAAGAAGGCAGGTGAGTTAACCAACCTGTCTCAACTAGTCCAGCCATAAACTAACCAATGATCTTTCCCACTGCAACAGCCGGAATTGTGGCTAAGATTTCCTTTTCCCTTGGGAGAGACTGTTTTTGCAGGCAACCGGTGTAGCAAAGCAACACAGTGGATAGATCACAGTCACCTGAGTGGTAGTTGCTTGCTGCAAAGAGATAAATAATGCATCCCACCTATCTGTTTTCCACTTGATGCCTTTAATCTGAGCAGTGACAGAGACACTCTGTGTTCTGGCACCCCAGAAGGCAAGCGGCCTGCTTCTCCCTCAGAGCCCTGCTGATTCTGCACTTCTCACAGAGTCGCAAGGACTCCCATACCTCAGCCATGTCAAATAGGAAAGCAGACAGCAGACGTGGTGGCCAGAGACATGTTGTTTGAGCCCCTGGGTTGCCAAGCAGACATTAAAGCAGCCCTTCTTGGCACCAGACTAGAGTGAGTTGGAACCCTAGGGGCTATTTCCACCTTTTCACTCTAGAGTTTAGGTCAGCCTTTCCGAGTCCTGACTTGCTACTGGGAACATGAGCCCTCCATGCTCTCCCTCTGTCTCTACAGCCTACATTTTCTCGCCGAGTGCTGCTTGTCCCACCTGCATCCAGTACCCTCCTTTGATCCCCAAGGAAGCCTGTTCAGGCCTCTGGCACTGTATCAGAGCCCTCCTTTATGTCTGCTTACCTGTCTCCCCATACTGATTGTCCTTGGTCCCCTCTATTCCAAAGATGCCTTGTGTGCCACCAAACAGCGTTATGTCCTTATCAAAGTTTCCCCCAGTGCTTTTTTGAAGCATTTTTGTGTGATCTTAACATTTCAGAATTTCAGTGCAAAAAGACCCCAGGAGACCTCAGGTCTTCTCTCTTCTCTTCTCCCTACCGACCCCTGCCCCTCCATTGGCAGGCAGGCAGCCCCTGATTGGTCCTTTTCATGGTAGGCTCTCTCTGCCCTCTCAGTCAGTTCATCTCTGCTTGGCTTTTGATCAACATGATGAATCTCTCTGGTGGAACCTAAAGCCACCTTTAGGAATTCTCTGTTCGTCTGATGCTAGTTCTTATCCCAGTGCCCTCCCCTTTGCATACACACAATCCTTTTCCAGTCCCCTGGGGACCCTCTTGCTCAGCATGTGCCCCCAGAGAGAGTTGTCTGATAGAGATATTACTCACCCAAGGGGAAATCTTTACTCTCTCAGATAAACATTCCCTGTTCCAAAGGTTAGTGCTTTGAAAGTGGCTCAGCAGCTAAAATGCTTGCTGCAGAAGCAAGAGAATAGGAGCGCAGATCCCTAGGATCCCCAGACACCATGATAGCCTGTCTGGTGAAGGCCTTGTCATATCTATCTGTCTGTCTGTCTGTCTGTCTGTCTGTCTGTCATCTACCTAGCTATCATCTTTCTATCTACCTAGCTATCATCTATCTATCTATCTATCTATCTATCTATCTATCTACCTATCTATATTAGTTTGCTTCCTATTACATAAAATGATTGCATCCGTAATAAAGACCATGATCAAAATCATCCTGGCTTACAATTCTACATCAGTCCATAGGAAAGGAAGTCAGGGCAGGAATCTGGAGGCAGGAACTGAAGCAGAGTCTGTGGAAGGATAGTACTTACTGGCTTGCTCATGATTGCTTATTCAGGTAACTTTCTTACACTGCCCAGGAACACCTTCCCTGGATGGTACACCCAAAGTAGGCTGGGCCCTCCCCCATCAATCATTCATCAAGAAAACACCCCACAGACCTGCCTACAGGCCAATCTGATGAAGACATCCTCTCAATTGAGGTCCCTATTCCTGGGCCAGGCATAGTGACACACACCTTTAATCTCAGCACTTGGGGGCAGAGTCTGGTGGTTCTCTTAGTCTGAGGACAGTCTAGTCTACATAGGGACTTGCAGGACAGCCAGGGCTACATAGTGAGCCCTGTGTCAAAGGTTACTTATTTAGTTATTCACTTAATAAATTTTAAAAATAAAAAAGTTCCCTCTTCCTAGCTTATGTCAAGGTGACAACAAAACAAAACGAAAACTAATACTAATTAGCACACTATATCAGTGAGCTCTGGGTTTGATTGAGAGACTCAGCCTCAAAGATAGACCCATGAAGACTCCCTAAATTCCTTGGCATTAACTTTGGGCCTTTATACACATGAACACACACACACACACACACACACACAACAAAAGCCTTTATCATCATAAGAACACCGAGGATACCCACCTTCTTGGCACTGTAAGCATATAACATTTTGTTATTAACTAGAGGAGCAGTGTTGTACAGAGAGCTCACAACAGAGATTTCATGTCTATTGATTAGCAACTCTCTCTTTCCCCATCCTTCCACATCTGGCAGCTGTTAGGATCCCCTTTAATTCAATGGGTTGCACTACTTTATATACCTCATGTAAGGGAAAGCACAAAACCCTTGTCCTTCTGAGACTGACTTCCTTCTTGCGGCATAATATCCTCAGGGGCCATCCATTGTCATAAGTTGCAGGATCTCTGTCCTCTTTCAGGAATTTTAATGGTTAAGTAATGTTTACAGAAGGAAAGTGTTTTATTGGATTCTGATTTTTTTTCTAGCCTGGGAGGGGAATCTGAGATTATATCTTTATTTTTCTGGTTATCATTTTCATCTGGCTTCATCACCCTGATAAACTGTGAGCAGTCTGAAAGTTTAGGCCTTATCTGCTCAGCTCCCGACATTCCTCGGGGGTACCTGTGTGGTTGGTATTTTGTTCCCAGGGTAGAATGTTACAACTTCCCCAAATAAGTCACAGTTCTCTCAGACTGTGAATCCAGTCTCCAGAGGGATTTCTGAATCCTGATTCGTAACCAGAATTACCTCTTGGCTTTCCTAGTTCTTACTCTGAGTAAATGAGATGGGGTTGACGGCTGTGTCCATATCCAAGGCATTGGTAAGGGCACTGACTGAACCGGTATGTGCCACAGCTCTCGAGTAAGCTACCAGACATCTTCTGTGGAACCACAGTGTTCCCCTTGTCCCGAACTCACCACCTGAGAATCATCCAAGACCCTTGCTTAAAATACAAATTTCTGATTTCTCAAAAATCCAGACTTGGAATGAAAGGAAATGGGGCCTAGGAGTCTACACTTAATCCACAGCCAGGTGTGGGGCCATGAACCCCAGAGTTCAGAATTCAAGAGCTTCAAGCAAGTCTAGTTTGACCTAACCAAAAAGTCAAAGACATCTTGTGGAACATGGGTGGGCGGAACAGGTCTAGAACATTGGCAGGGTGTTCTACAGATCAGGACACCTGTCTAGACCACACTGGTCCTCCACACCAACTCCAAACCTATACTGTGTTCTTCCCACTGTGCCTCTGTACCCTTTACAGCCATCTCTTGGGACCTATGTCCTTGCTTCCAATATTGGTTTCTGTTCCTGCATTTGGATGCAGGTTTAAGCTCCTCAACCTAACCTAGCTTATTGTCCTTGGTGTCCCAGTGTGGCTACCTGTTTGCAGCATCTCTCATGACTTCTGTTAAGGTCCATCTCATCAGCTCTGCTGCATTGCAGAGCTGATATAGATTTGTCGTCTGCTGGTCCTTGCCACGCCCCTGCTAGCCTTATAAAGACAGGACTTCAGCTAATCAGATTCACATCCAACCCACAGGAGTTTTAACTCAAGATGGCTATATTGCTAGCACGTAATGTGCCGGGATGGTACACAGCAGGTGCCTACTAAATTTCTCTCTCAGAGAACAGGATGCTTAAGTCTGACTCAGTGACTGGGGCTAGTGACAATGCTGCAGGCTTCAGGGCCAGACAAAGATCCCCAGGAATCTGCAGTTGCATGGCCTTAGGTGAGCTAATTAACCTTTATGAGCCATAAATTTCTCAACTATAAATAGAACTGTAGGCTGGGTGTCTGAAGGCTTGTTAGCTCTCAATTCTATGAGTCTCTCAGTCATGGCCCTCCCCTTACTGTCTGGTACCCTGCTCTTTGAGGTCCTCAGAGGCCAAAGCCGCTGCAGCTCAAACCAAGCTCGAATTCCCTTCTCCCATGCTTCATGGCACTGTGTCTGCAGACCCTTCAGGAGCACTATCACTCCCCAGCCCTTTCCAGCCCCACTCATCAGGCAATGCCGTTGTTAATCTGGCGGCACTCTGTCATTCACGGAAGCAATCACTCTGGCTTCTGGCTGTGAATTCTTTTCATCCACTTTTTGTTTATCACTGTTGAAGCATTTTTTTAATCAAAACAATTAAATATGCTAAATCTTCCTCAATTAGTTGTGCATTAAAAATGAAAATTGCTTCTGTGGAAATGGCAGAAGCCCTCTACTTGGTGCTAAGTGGGTTGCTCAGAGCGTCCCTTGCTCCAGGCCCTCCATCTAGCTCCAGAGGTATACAGAAACCGATAGTCAGAGTGTCACAGAGCACTTCAGTCTTAGGGGGGAACAATCCCTGCTTTCCATAAATGAGAAGCTGAGGCCAGTGGGATGGGGCCCTTGGCAGAGTTTGCAGATGGTGAACTGGGATTGAGGTTGTAAGCTTTTTCTTCCACCCCCTTCCCACACGGTCATGATGTTCACTTTTTTCTTTCAATTACCAGCCATTTGTTCTGCAAAAAAAAAAAGACTAAACTCTTGCATAAAAAGAACAGTGACAAATGAGAGCAAGAGGTATTCTGTTCCTAAAACACTTCCTGAAGTAAAGTGTTTGAACAGGAGCTTGGGTGGGGTTCAGACAGGGTGAAGTGGGAGGGAAGAGGGCCCTTATATTGAGGGATATCCTGTGTGAAACGGGGTGAAGACCAGGCTTGGAGGGAGGTGCGTGCCCTGGAACCATTGCTCCAAGGAGACTCAGAGTAGAATGGCAAAGATTGAGAGTCGAGAGCAACTCGTATGGGCAGCGCCGGGGCTGCCTCGTTTCTACAGGTGTTTGGATGGCCATCGAGGAGAGAAAAGTGAAGATGCCTCTAAAGCCAGAGTAAGCTCTCCCTAGCTTGAGCTGGCTGAACCATGTAGCTGTCATTATGATCAGTTCAAGGCTGAGGACTTGGTTTCTGTCTTCCTACTGTAGGTGTGACTGCGAAAGACATCGGATATTGCATCGGCGGTTCCTTGGGCCTGGAGTTTGGGGAAGATTTCACTGTTGATGGAGGGTTATCAGGACAAACCTGTGGGAGCTCTGGAGCTGCTAAAACTGGCAAGTATTTATCAGTGGGTCTCCCCTAAAGAGAAGCCAACCTTTCCTTGGGACACTCAATCCATGTAAACGATTGTCTTCCCCAGCTGATTCCATTTCTCTCACGCTGCAGATGCTAAGTAGCCCCAAACCATGACCAGTATATAATGTCTGCTTTGGGGCCACCTGCTTGCACTAAAGCTATCTCAAAAATACTCAATAGTCTAAGAATCCTTCCCAGATTTCAAGGATTCGACAAAGCCCCCAGCAAGGAATGGGGTGAAAAGGGACTCTTAGATAGGACCTGTCATCATTTCATCCGGTAATGGTGAGGAGGGAGTAGGCAAAGTCCCTCCTGAGAAGAGATTATGACTCCCAAGTCCAGGCTCAAGTCAAGCAGTGAGAGGATATGAATGGATTAGTCGACATCTCTTGAACGCATCAGCCTGGGTGGTTTTTACATTCACTCAGTCACTCAACTGTCAACTACAAATCAAAATCTTTTCCGGTGCGGGACAGAGAACTAAAGGAGTATTAAATCAGCGCATGATGTAGTAGGCAAAGTGCATACCAAATGGGCTTAAGTTATAACCGCTGCTTAGGTTATTTACGCCTTGGATACTAAGCCAAATAACTCCATTTCTGATGACCTCTCAGGCCTCTCTCCTTGACCTAGCAAACGCTTTGTCACCAACTCCTTTTCCTTCCTGACTAGCCCGTCTGGCTGCTTGCTTCTCAGTGTCTTCACTGAATGTGACAGTGACATCTGCCATAGCCTCTGCAATGTTTGGTAGGGAGAGAGCGCAAGAACAAAGCAGAGGAGAGAGTGAGGAAGGGAGAAAGGAGGAGAGTTGGAGAGATGGTGGGGAGAGAATTCAAGAACAAGCAGGCACTGGGTAGACCCCTGACCCACTGACCTTCCCAGTCCACTAAGTCCACATTGGGTTGGGTTGGCTTGGCTTCTCCAGGTCTGCTCCACTCAGAGGACGCGCAGTTTCTGTCTACCCCATCCTGCTGGTTATCCGATCCCGTAGAAGAATGGGTCTAGTTCTAAGGAGAGCAGACGAACAGTACTGAAAATCTCATCAGTAGAACTTAGCCCCCAGTCCTTTGCTTTGGGAGAGAAAAGCTAACTCTGCCTTCCTCTTGACAGATAAAAAGGATAAGAACTCGGCAGTGGAGGACATCATTTCTCGGGTGCAAGGTGGCAGTTCTGACTGGGGCAGTGGCTTGACAGAAAATAGGAGTATCATTACGTACCGGTCCTGGGGGAGATCGTTAAAGTATAACCCTGTTGTTATCGATTTTGAGGTAAGTCTTTTCGCAGTTGAAGAAACCCTACGTCTATAAGGAATGAAAGTGAAGCCGACCAGATCATTTCATATTTCTTATTATGAGCCTATCAAAGAACAAGATTAAATGTAACGGCACACTGAACTGGTGCCCTTGCCCAAACCTGCCTGAAGGGAAGATGTGGCATTAGACCAGACCCACAGGACAGTTGGGATCAGAAACTTACTGTCTGTTTGGGGTCCAGGTGACCACGGCAATCCCAGAAGCTCTGCAGGGCCGGACATGAGACACCAACTTGCAGTTTTGCACAAACTAATTTAAAAATCACATCTGGTACTTTAGGAGATTATAAAGGTTACTAAGAAACTGTCCTTTATATGAGTAGCAAGAAAGTTTACGTGTTAAGTAGCACCATAACAGAATAATTGGATATGGCTTTAAACAGAAGAAAAGAGAAAATTTCAAGTTGTAGCTCTCCTCCACCAGGACAAATATGAAAAAAACGACTTTTTATAAGTATGTCAGTATGACAGAAGTATTCAGTAGCTAGTCATGTTTAATTCCTATTGTGCTCATGGTCAACAGAATGCAAAAGAACAACCAATTCTCCCAGTTGCTCCCTCAAAGGAATAGCGCATGGTGTATTCTATCGCGGATTCTATCACGATGCAAGACTGGTTCTTGCTACTTCAGTACATGGAGAGTTGAATCCACACATCCACCATGAAAACTCGATGAAACTTAGCTTTATATTCCTTTAACTACCCATGAGTCCTTTCTCATCACCGAGTATTATCTTCTCTTGGTCGCCTTTCTGAGTGTTTGACCCACAACCACAGCTGTTTACATGTACACGGATCTACATCAGTGGCCAGGATCTGTATAAGAGGGGAACATGCTTTGGGAAGGCGTCACCTCTCTTACTACTGTGATTCCACATGCGTCCATCTCCCTGTAAAGTTTTAACACCTGAATGATAGTCCATTCTTCAGAGTGCCATGTTTTCATTAAAGGGGCAGTCAACAAATATTGAACAGATTAGGAATCAGGTCTAGAAAAAACTAAATGACTGGCTTAAACCACTAAATGAGTTGCCAGATAGTGCCTATGTGGCAGGCTCATGGACTGTGTGTGTTCAGTTCTCATTCGCCTCTGCCTTAGCATCTTCTTTAAAACACTGATTCTTAGTTGAACAGTGGTGGAGCACGCCTTGAATCCAAGTGCTTAGGAGGCAGGGGCAGTTGGATCTCTGTGAGTTTGAAGCTAGCCTGATCTACAGAGGACAGTCAAGGCTAGACGAAGAAACCTTGTCTAGAAGGAAAAGAAAAGATTACAAAGCACTGATTCTTAACCATGGGGTAGAGTGGTTTTGTTGGCCAGGGGAAATATGGCCATGTGCCTGGTCAGTGCCAGGCAATGTGACAAGGTCAGTGCTTTGGGGACTTAAAGAAAGAATCCAGGAATCCTGCTAAACAACTCACAGGAGACACACAAGCCCCTCAGCTAAGAGTCCTCCGGCCTGACATGCCAACAAAGTTAAAAAAAAAAACAACAAAAACTGGCTTTGTTCTTACCCTTACAAACTGGATTCCACTAGCTGTCAAGACGGCCCTTTCAAAACAGTTCTGATTTCAAACTCTAAGAAAAGTATTATTGTTGTCCCAATTCTTATCTCCCTATCTGTGCCCATTTTCTGCATGTATTTAAACACAGAGATAGTATGTCTACAGACATATCTAAGACATCACGACAGTTAACCCTAAAACTATTTTAACACCCATTCTCTAGGAAGAAGGCAGGTCAGATGGATTAACCTTGATTTCGTTTCTTCTCCAATAAGTAAGGGATCACTTTCATGTGCCTGTCATTCACAGAGGGTCTGAAAATTGCTATCATCAAGCTATTAGTGGATTTGGGCAAAAACTGTAAAAATGATGTCAGGATAATGTGTGGTGTGTGTGTGTGTGTGTGTGTGTGTGGTGTAAGCTTTCACAGTCAAGATGTGGACTTTGTTTTTGCCTTGAGCAAAAGTTCCAAGGGCAGGGCAGGGCCCAGTTTGACGATTGAAACTCTCTTTGGAGAGAAGCACTCAGGGTTTGGGGTGGGGAGAAGAGTGGTTTGGATCATGGCTCATCCCCGCTTCCAGGTGTCACCTTGGTCCAGTCCTTCTCTTTTAGCCCACCGTGAATTACATAACAAAGAATGCTAGATTATAAAGTTGAAAAAGGGGCTACTCAGGGAATCTTAGATGAGGAAATGGATTCCAAGAACTAACAGACTAGCATAAAAGCTTGTAGCAAACAAATGACAGCCATGTCCCATTAACTCTTTAATATCCATCATGGCTTCACAACTTTCACTACCCCCTGAGACATGTATGTCAACACACTAAATCACAGACAGGTTTTAGAGTAGTGAAATAAAGCCAGTTTTATGCTTTAAAAAGAGGGTGGAAAGGGAGACATAGAGGAGATAGATAGATAGATAGATAGATAGAT
>LOJH01020115.1:1764-20896 GCA_001685095.1 Ellobius talpinus
AGAGAGAGAGAGAGAGAGAGAGAGAGAGAGAGATTGAGGGAGCTGGAGCTGCTCACATAAATTTTATTATGGTCTATTGTTGTAATTGACTCTTTTATTACTAGTTACCATTATTAAACTATCGCTCTGCTTCATTTATTAGTTGAGTTTAATTATAGGTATACTGTGTGTGTGTGAGTGTGTGTGTGTGTGTGAGAGAGAGAGAGAGAGAGAGAGAGAGAGAATGCAGTTGTCCATGTGGAGGTCAGAGGACAACCTCAGGTGTCAGGTGTCACTTTCTACCCTGTTTGAGACAAGGTCTCTTGTTGCATATGTCAGGCTAGCTGACCTGAGAGCTGAGAGCTCCTGGGAATTCTCCTGCCTCCACCTTCTCTTTCGCCATAGAAGCATTGAGATTATAGAGGTACACTACAGTGTCTGGCTTTGGGTAGGTTTGTAGGGTATGAACTCAGGTCCTCACTTGAACAGAAAGTGCTTTACCCTCTAAGTCACCTGTCCAGTCCAGGACTTTGTTTGTTTGTTTGTTTTGTATTGTAACAGAGTGTACAGTATTGGAGTTATTAGCTTTATATTACTGTAATACATAGTGGAAATAAATTAACATACGGAGAGGAAATTCTCATCTGGGTTGGTATGAGCTGTAGTTTCAGGTGATCCCTAGGAGATCGTGGGTGCCTTGCTGTATGTCAGGTCTCCCTTACAATGGATGCTGGCCGCTCACCTTGGTGAGTTAACGTGTCCTTACCACTAGGTGTGGACTACATATCAGAAACAGGGAGACGAGTAGACAATGCCTACCTAGACTTTGCATGGTACTTAGAAACATCAGTGTGTGCATGTGAATGTATGCGCACATACATGTTCATGTGTGTATAACTGCATGTGTGTCCAGCTGCATATGTATACACAGGTGTGTGTGTGTGTAGGCTAAAATCAACTTTGCCTGTCATTCCTCTAACTCCTGTTCACCTGTACTTTTAGGCAATGTCTATCAATTGTCTAGAGCTTGCAGATAAGGTTAGGCTGGCTGGCCAGGAGCACCCCAGGGCTGGGATTACACGTATGTACTACTACACCTAGACTTTTATATTAGTTCTGGCCATGAAACCAGTGATCGTGCTCACAAGACAAGCGCTTTGCTAGTTGGGTCACTTTCAGTCTGTCTGTGATTTTAACCAGGTCCTTAAAGAATACTAGATGAAGAATGGATGTGATGGGCTGGAGAGGTGGCTCAGCAGTTAAGAGTGCTTGCTACTTAACCTTGAGGAGAAGAATTCAGATCCCACAATCCAATCTCCTTGGATGGATCACAAACACCTATAACTACAGCTTCAAGGGTACCTTCTTCTGATTACCAGGAGTCTTCTCCACACATGTATACATATACTCCCACCCACAAGCATGTGTGCAGGTGCAGGGTGTCATATGTATGTATGGGTATAGAGGTCAGAGACTGACTTTGAATGTCTTCCTCAATTGATGTTTTACCTTGAAAGATAAGGCCTATTTGTATGCACACCCAGGCATATGCATGCTCCAGAGTATGTGTGCAGGTCAAAGGATAACTTTTGGAAGTTGGGTTCTCATCTTGTACCTTGTTGAGGTTGGGTCTCATTTGTTATTTGGTGGCCGACCTGTGAGCTTCTGGGCACTTCTGTTTCTGTCTCTTGTGTTGCTATAGAAGGTATGTCCCTGGACTTGTAGTTTAGTTTTTGTGACAGGGTCTCTCCTGGAACCCGAGGCTCACTGATATAGCTAGAATGGCTGGCCAGTGAACCTCAGGAAGCTTCTTGTCTCCACCTCCCAGTTCTGGGGTTACAGATGTACACTGCCACATCTGCCTCTTTACACAAGTTCTGGAGATCAAAGTCAGGTCCTCATGCTTGTACAACAAGCAGTGTAGTGGCTGAACTGTCTCCCCAGCCTGGATGCTTGAATTCTTATACTCAGTGGGAACCAAACTGGGGTTCTCTGCAAGAGCAGCAAATACTTTTAACCACTAAGCCATTTCTCTAGCTCCTCTCAAAATTTAAAAGAAGAATCAAAAAGATAATTTGAACATCCATTACCTTTGTTATCTCTTTTATTCCCTCTTCCTCTCTTCCCCTTCTCTTTCCTCTTTCCTGCCCTGCCCTAACACTTCGAATAAATGCAAGATCCCCATGGATAAACCTTCCTGTCCTATAGCAATCTCTTCCATCCATCTGTGTGTGCTGGTGACATGTAGATGACAGTCACCTTCATCACGGGTAGAGTTGTCCCTTTTAATAACAACCTCCCTAACTGCAGAGCCCCAGCTTCGCCATGCATGAGTACCAATGCTCTGTCATGATGATGGGTGGCCACATCCTTAAGTCACTATGGAACATGCACACAGTGAGCATGTACTGGAGTTCAAGATGAGCCTCCACCCTAGCCTCAAAGAGCAGGCCTAATGGTATGGTTAGCACTTACTTTAGAGTGTCCTGGGGCTGTCCAGGTATAGGGTGTGTGCATGTGAGCCTCTCCTGGTGTTCCTCCCTGGTACAAAGGATATGAAGGCAAACCAGAAGACTTGGGTTTTAAGTCTATTCTCTTTCTTTTTTTATTCCTTTGTGTGTGGGGCATGCATATATGTATGTGAATACATATGTATGCATTTGCCCGTAGAGGTTAAGAGTCCTCCTTAGCTGTGGTCCCCCAGGTGCTGATCAGTGCCTAGTCTTCTAAGACAGGGATTCTTGCTGCCAGGGAATTTACCTACTAGGCTAGGCTGGCTGGCTGGCCAGTGAGCTTCAGGGGTCCATCCTCCTGTCTCTGTGGCTCCAGTGCTGGGTTTACAAATACAATACTCACACATACACTCACAAATATAAATTATTCATTCATCTGGATTCTCATGGTGTTTTGCAGGGTCAGCTTTTAGCCTTTGAATTGTAGAGGGTTATTGACATGCCTGACTTAATAGTTTGTAAGAGAACACATCTTGTTCATCTGCGTGTCATTGGGGAACTCATTTACAATCCTCCTGCCTCAGCCCCTCAAGGGCTGGTACTGCAGGTATGCAAACACCATATCCAACTCCACAACTTTTTATAGAGATCTGCTCTAGTTTTGTTTTGGTTGCTGTGACAAACGCCTTGATGAGAAACAACTCAGGGACCAAAAGGGCTTCTTTTGGCTTACAGTTCCAGAGGGATAAAGACCCTTATGGTGGGGACTGCATGGCAGCGGGAGCCTGACACCACCCTGGCAGTCAGAATCCATACATGGAGAGAAGGAAAGAAGTCACACCAGGCTGTAAAGCCTCTGAGCCCACCCCAGTGACATACTTCCTCCAGCAAGGCTCCGCCTCCTGAAGGTTACATAACCCCCCCCCCAAAAAAAAACCAGCGCCACCTACTGAAAACCAAGTGTTCAACACAGGAACCGACAGGGAACTTTTCTTGTTCCGACCACAACATCTGATGCATTTCCTCCGCCAAACCTACTTACTTATCTCATTATGTCCTGACTCATATGCAAGAAAGCTGGACCTCAGGAGATTTAAATAAGTTGTCTGGAGACTCCCACCAGTAGCTCCATTCTGCATCACCCGCCGCTGCACGGTGCGTACTGAGCCTGAGGTGTGAGAGAAGTATTTATTCGGCAGGTGGCAGCTGGTCTTGGGGCTGCAGAGGGGAAGTGGCCAGGAATGAGGCAAGACTGCGAACCCTCTCGGCAGCCTATGGCAGGATGATGCTAGAGCGTCCTTCACTCAGGCTTAGCAGTCACCCAAGTGTAAAGTTGTAAAGCTGTTAATTTTAGGGCTCTAAATTATGCTGTGTGAGCTTTAAATCCAGCCCATAATTAGAATAAAATGTGAGAAAAGTGAAATTGATATTAAGTTAATTAAAAGGTTTTGCTTATATTGCAAGGAAATTAACACAACAGAGTGGGATTGCTGACACAGGCTCATTGTTAATTTCTTCTGTTTGGGCAATGCTCAGCAGGCCTCAGGCAAGCTTGTTCTATGACGGCTGCCCCCGCCTCCCGTAGCCATAGTACTTGGATAGCTGATTGCACATTCGTCCAGTGGATCATCAAGGTCGATCGTGTATGCATCTGTTGGGGTTGCCAGGCAGGCTCAAGTCTGTATTTCTATTACAGGGTCTTGTTCTGTGATATGGACTCTCTCCCTGACCTGTTGCTTGTGAAAACAGGCCAAGCTAGCTGGGTGGTGAGCCTCGGGATTTAGGATTCTGATGATCTCTGCTTCCTTTTCACTGAGAGTACAAGTGTGTGCCAACTGTATCCAGATTTGGTTTTTAAAATCTAGATTCTGAAGATTGAGCTCAGGTCTTTATCCTTGTGGGGCAAGCACTCTACTCAGTGAGCTTTCTCCCCAGGACTCAGTCTCTGTTTTCAGTATGATCAGCAAAAAATGAATTGCGCAGAGACGATAAGTGCAGTGGTAGAAAGTGGCTGGAATGAGAATCACCTATTTCCTTTTTAATTTAATTTAAGTTAATTTAATTTTATCGTTGCTATTATTGTGAACTTGGTATGTGTATCTGTGTGTGGGTATGCGTCTGTGCATGTAGGTGCCTATGTAGTCCAAAAGAGTGCATTGGAGCTCCTGATGATACTGGAATTGCAGTTGGCTGTGAGCTGCCTAACGTGGGTGCTAGGAACTGAACTTGGGTCCTTTATAAGAGCAATAGCGCTTTGAACCAGGAAGCCATCTCTCCAGCCCTGAAAGTCACCTATTTGAAAGCCAACATCAGTATTTAATGTGCTGTTTGCTTTAAGAAAGCAGGTTTCTTCTTAGCAACCCAGCATCCTGTTTACAGAGTGACGGCAGGGGCATAATCACTCCTACTTTCGGCAGGGGCATAATCACTCCTACTTATGTTCCTCGTGGAGCTGTGACAATAAGTACTGAAATATAGACCGGCTGTTTGCATTTATAACAGCTAAATAATATATGTATTGTCTTCATTATGGCTAATAGAAACTGGCATTTTCCAAGATGAAGCAAGGCAGAAAGGCGAATGTAAGCATTAGCAATTAAAAACAAACAAACAAACAAAACGAAACAAGAAGTCCTGGCCGCTGCAGTCTCTGCTTCCTAAATCATGCAAACATTTAAGTTTGTGCCAAAGTTGCCCAATTGCCTTTCGAGCAATTACCGAAATCCATTCAGAGATAAAAACGGAGTTCAGGGAAGAATATTTAAGAGCTCTTTAATGAGGTTAAAAACTTTATTAATTTGCCAAATTTCTCTAAAATCCACTCTTTTTCTTCATTTTTTTGTTTGTGTTTTTCTGCCTACTCATCTTCCTGCGGTTGAACTGATTCCAGGAGTTTTTGAATAAAGGGGCAGAGAGGACTCTGAAAGTATACAAACCTCAGGAATTATTTCTTTTCCTTCATTAGCTAAAGGTGAATATCCAGGGAGATGTAAAAACACTTGGGCTTTGTTTATTTTCTTTAAGCAATTTGATGTGAGAACAAAAGCTGAGCAGTGGTTATAGTGGGTGGTTTGAATTAAACTCTTTTATTTTTTTAAGGCAAGATTCTATGCTCCTTGGCTAGCCTTGAATTCACTCTAGCCTAGGCCAGCCTTGAACTTTGTAGCTTAGTATAATGGCTAGCTTTAAAAGTCAATGTCTTAGGGTTTCTATTGCTGTAATAAAACACCAAGACCAAAAGTAAGTAGGGGAGGAAAGGGTTTTATTTCCCTAACACTTTCAGGTAACAGTCCATCACTGAGGGAAGTCAGGGCAGGAACCTAGAAAAAAAATGAAGACAAGACCTAATTACCAACCATGGAGGAAGGATGCTTATTAACTTGTTCAGTCTGCTTTTTTATACCCCAGGACCATCTTCCCAGGAGTGGTACCACTCACAACGGGCCGTGCCTTTCCCACATCAATCATTAGTTAAGAAAATGTACCACAGGTTTCCACAGGCTAATCTGGTGGAGGCATTTTATCAAGTGAGGGTCACTGCTCACAAATGACTATAGTTCTGCTAAATCAACATGAAACTAGCCAGTGCAGTTAACTTCATACAACCTAGAATCACTTGGGAAGAGAATCTCAATGAGGGATTGTCTACATTGGACTAATTTACCCAAATGCCTGTGGGGGATTCTTTTAATCTAAGTCAGTTCATGTAGGAAGACCCAGTCCACCGCAGGCAGCAGCATTCCCTAGGCAGAGGGTCCTAGACTTCATCAGAGTCAAGAAATCAACCCAAATGCAAGCAAGTGAGGGAGCCTGCATGCATGCATTCATTTCTCGCTGCTCTTGACTCTGAGTGTGAGGTAGCCAATGGCTTTGGGTTCTTGCCACCTTGCCTTCTCTGCACCACTGAGTAGTAACCTGGACCTGTGAGCTGAAACAAATCCTTTTTCCCACAAAGTTGTTGTTGTTATTATTATTGCTGTTTTGGCCAGAGTATTTCATCACAGTTACAGAAATGAAATGAGGTATACTCAGGCTGGCCTTGGACTCCGAATCCTTCAGTATCACCCCCCNCATGCTGGGAGGCACTGTACATATCTGGCTTCTTTAACTTCTTTATTCTCATCTTCCTCATCCAGATCTGAGCTTGCAAAACTAAAGCTAGTCCATGTCTCATGGTCTCCCCATCCTGAAGCACCGTTATTCATTCCTGCTTCTCTTTGGGGGTCATGGGAAACATTAATCTGTTTGGTCTCCTCCCCTCAACATAAGAAAGGATATAGCAATCACAATGTAGGTTTTCATTAAAGTGGAGGTTAACTTTTCAGAAGTGTCTCTCTTGAAAGCCTGATCTAGAAAATTCTATAGCACTGAGTTCCAGACAAAGGTCAGAGAAGTGACCTGAACCTACCAAAACCACCTAAAATCCAGGGAATATTGTGCAATGGGTTATGAAGGGGTTCTGAAGTTAGACATAGTCTGTATTAGTCAGCTTTGCGTTGCTGTGATAAAATAATTGAGGCCAGCAACTTAAAAACAGGAAAGATTTATTTCAGTCCATGGCTGGTTGTCCCACTGTTTGGGAGCCTTTAGCAAGCGGGAACATCATAGAGGACATTGCAGCTGAGAAAGTTGATTATGGACAGCATAAAGAGAGAGGGAAAAGGTGAAGGAGAGGGTCTAAGAATCCAGTCTCTTTTCAGGGGCACTTCCAGTGACTCCACTTTCACCCATTGGGTTCTGTTTCTTAATGGTTTGACCACTTCCTAATGGTGCTGTCTTCTGCTTATCAAGCCCCCAACACATGGGCATCTGGGGCACATTCTAGATGGAGACTATGCAAGAATCTCAAACTTCCATTTGGGTTTTTCAGAAGGCCAAGACAAAGCTTCGGGTTTGGGTAGCTCACAGCAATGGTTAATCTTCACGGTCAACTTGACTAGTTGTAGAATGACCTGGGAGATGCACGCATCTCTTGGTATGTCTGTGAGAGCACTTCTAGGGAGGTTTAGCTGAGGAGGGAAGATTCATCCCCAATGTGGGCAGCACTATCCTATTGGCTAGGATCCTTGACTGAATAAAAAAGAAAAAGAAAGAAAGTGAGCTGAGCACCGGCATCCATCTCTGTCTGCTTTCTGACCAGACACAGTGTGACCGACTGCTTCCTGCTGTTGCTCTTGTTTTTCCTGCCTTGGTAGACAGTGTCTTCAAAGTGTAAGGCACAACAAACCTCCCTTCTGTAAGATGCTTTGGTCAGGTGTGCGTTTACAACAAAATAAAAGCAACTAACACACTCAAAGGGCCTCGGTGAGTCTAAGTTTGTCCATCTGGTGAGCAACCATGGTCCTTACAAATGCAACAAAATCTCTGCAAAGTGAAATTTATAAAATATCTTTAAACGTAGTTTTATGTAGAAGATTGTAGAATAGAGTTATTGATGTTGTGATGGTGACAATTATGGCCAACAAGGAACAAAACTAGTAGTCCCCCACAGTTCAGTTTTGTCTCCTTAAAAAATTTAGATAATGGAGAAATGTGTTCATGTTCTGAAATTTTATGGAATCAGAAAGATATATTTGTGCTTGGCAGATGACTCAGTTGGGAAAGTGTTTGTTAAATCAGCACAGGTACCTGATTTGGGTCCCTAGAACCCAGGTGAAAATGTCAGATGTGGTAGCAGATGCTTGCAATTCCAACTGAGGAAGTGGGTACAGGAGGCTCCCTGGGGCATACTAGCCAGGTACCCTGACCTAATGGGTGAGCTCCAGGCCAATGAAAGACCCTGCCTTAAAAAATAAGGCAGATGGTTCCTGAAGAATAATATCTAGGGTTGACCTCTAACCTTCCCCACGAATGTATCTACATGCACTTGCATACATATGCATACCTAAATGGACATATACCTGCATGTATACATACATTCACTAAATAAATACATAAGATGTATTTACTGATAAGTGAGTACATTTCAGTGTAAATGATGATTAGAGCTGGTCATATCTATATCTTTAAAATATTTCTCTCTCTCTCTGTGTGTATGTGTATGTGTGTATGTGTGTGTGTGCATGGGAGTACAGTACCCACCAAGGCCAGAAGAGGGTATCAGATTCCCTGAAGTTGGAGTTACAGGTGATTGTGAAAAAACCTGATTTAGGTGCTGGGGACAGATCTTTAGTCTTTTGCAAGATCAATCAGCAAATTCTCTTAACCATTGAGTCATTTCTTAGCCCCCAGATCTGCATCTTTAGGAAGTAGATCTAAGGAACAGGAAGTGATTTTTCCATGGTTTTCAAAACATTACCTGTACATTCTTTGATATTCTTCTGATCAGAAAGTGACATTTAGTCCCCCTCTAGTTGCTTATGTTCTGGCCTTAGTGTCTTACTTCTAGTGAACATAATTCAGTGAAAGACTGTCTCATGATTTCTGAGGCTGCCCCACAAAGGCTAATAGAACCTCTGGCCTGGAAGCTCTCTGGGAAAGCCATGTTGGATGTCTGCCTGGAAAGAGATGGGGTCTCCAAAGAGCTAACCTGTTAGTGTTTGCCCACTCACCAGAAACACAAGATAGCTACTCCTCCTATCACTTTGACTCCCAGAACCCCCAGACTCCTCCAACTGATACCAAATGATCTAATCTAGACACCAGATGTCCCCACTCTCAAGTCTAGACCCAATGGCAAATTTACGAGCAAAATAAATGTGGCTCTTGTTTTGAGCTGCTAACTTTTTATACAGTAATAAATCACTGGTGCAAGAGGGTAGTATCCTTGTGTTTAATAAGGGGATTTTTTTCCTCTTTAAAACATATAGCTGACTGCTGATGATGAAGGCACTGATAGCAACACTAGCAGTCATAAAGGTAACCACAGAGGGCACTTATTGGGCACTTGTCTAATGTACCAGTCACCGTACTAAAGGCTTTATATGGACATAAAAATGGGTAATGAGTTTCTCTGGCAAGTCTTGGATTCACCTGCCATCACTGGTCTGTGGGAAAAAACCTGATTACTACTGGGGAAGTTAGGCCAGCCAAGAATTTCAGATGTCTTGCAGCCAAGTCTCTGGCAGTTGGCCTGGACAACTGTGGAGCACTACTGGATACAGATCGGAGGATAAGGCTGTCTCTCCATGACTTCATCCCAATGAACATCACTTTGGTTGCTGTTACAGTTTGAACGTAAAGGGTGTCCCTCAGACTCATGTGTTGAAAACTTGGTTCCCAGAGGGTGATGGTGTTTTGAGAGGTTGTGGAAACTTCAGGGCTGAGGCCAGGTAGTGAGTGTTCAGCTGGAAGAAGTAGGTGGTAACAGACCTTTAGTGGGTATCTTAGGTTAGGAATTTTCCTAATGCGAGCTCTCTGCTGATGCAAAAATCCCAATCAAGCCAAATCACAACAAGCCAAATTTAAAAATATCCAGATTTAATGGGATTCCTGTGCTCTTGGGTGGGCCCAAGGGGAAACTGGGGAGCAGCAAACGTGACCACCACCTAGGGGAGAGGAAAGAGACCACAAGGGAAGCAGTTTAAATAGACTGGGGGAGTGGTCAAGATTTTGGTCGGCTGTCTTGACACTCCACCGGGGAGGAGTCAAAGCTTGGTGGGCACAGGGACGGGCCTTCAAAGATGAAGGCCAGAGACCAGGACTTGGGACTTACATCTTGTCCTTGATTTTTTTTCTTGTTGTACACTCTCTCATTCCTATGTGGCATAAAGACCTGTCTCTGAGGGCTGTGGTGTAAACAGATGTTTCTGTCCCATCTGGTCCCACAGCCATTCAGTCCCAAAGAAACACACAGAGGCTTATATTAATTATAAACTGTTTAAAATAATTAATCAGTTTTAATTAGCTCAGGCTTATTATTAATTAGCTCTTACAGCTTAAATTAACTCATAATTCTTGTCTATGTTTGGCCATGTGGCTTGGTACCTTTTTTCAGTGCAGCATTCTTAATTTGCTTCCTTTGAGTCTGGGTGGTGACTGCAGACTGAGCCTTTCTCTTCCTAGAATTCTCCTAGTCTGGTAGCCCTGCCTTTACTTCCTGCATGGCTACTGGCCAATCAGTATTTTATTAAACCAATTTTAGTGACAAATCTTTACAGGGTACAAGAGCATTATCCTACAGCACTGTGGAAGAGGTTTATTCAGTAAAGTCATGAAACCCTGAGTGTGGATCCCCAGTACTCATGGACAAGCTGGGTGTGGTGCTGTGTACCTGTGACCCTGCTGCTGGAGAGGTTGGGAGAGTCAGGCCCATGCTTGGAGTTTACTGGGCAGGCGGTGTAGCCTATTGGTGATCTCTGAGTTCAGTGAGAGATTCTGTCGTAAGAAACACAGTAGAGAGTGACTGAGGAAGTTCCCCTAAGTTTACCCGTGTCCTGTGTGCATGTGCAAATAGTGGGCCATTTGCTGCTTTTAGATGTGACTGCACTGTAAACACACAGTAGATTTTCCTCTCTGGGGTTAAATAAAATATACCTCAGTCTTCTTTTTTATTCTGATGATACAGTGAACTGGTTTAAATTATGGTCTCCTTGCAGAGGAAACAAATCACTTTTTCCAGAATGACAGCATCTCTTGTTTAATTCTTATTCTGTTTGAGTGAGCACATGCGTGGGTATGTGCGTGTGTGTGTGCACGTACACACTCTCTCTCTCCCTCACACACACACACACACACGATTGAACACATACTGGAATACAGGGGATGTAACAAGATATTGCTTCTCATGCTTGCCTGACTTTCCTGTTTATGTGGGGAACTTTTGAAAGAACTTCCAATCCCCAGCTCCCTCAGCCTTGAGATTCAAAATTTACCAGTACAGGTTGGGGCATCTAAAATCTGAAAATACAAAATGTGATAAGCACCTAAATCTGACACTTTCTGGGTGATTGACATGCCAGATTCTGGAGTCTGGGTTACACATATTCAAGTGGTACATTCATTTGTGTTTGTGTGTATACATGTGTCTACACACACACACACAGGTGAAAGTATGTGGGTGAGTGACCATATACAGCATATACAGTTATGTTTTCATTTGGAAGTCAGTGTGCAACCTTGGCTATCATTCCTCGAATACCATTCACTTTAATGTTTTTTTGAGACAGGATCTCTCCCTGGCCTGGGGCTCATGACATTGGGTCTGTTGGCCCTTGTGAGTCCCAGGGAACCTCCCTTCTCTGCCTCCTCATAGCTGGGATTACAAGTGCATGCCACCATACCTGAGTTTGAAAACATACGTTATGGGGACAGAATTCAGGTCCTCATGTCGGCTGTGCAAGCATTTTACCTACTGAGTCATCTCCTCAGCCCCTTGCCTGGTATATTCCAGTCAAATATTCAAAAATGTTATGTGCTTCCAATCCCAAGTATTTCAGATAAATGGCACTTGAACTGTATAAGGTAAGAGTTCCTTTGGAGACTGGACTAGCTTCTTTTGTATCACTTGGACAAAAATACATGAACACCTCTCACAGGGAGGTATCTATTTTGACTTACAGTTTCAGAGAGTTCAGTCCATGGTCACTTGGCTCCACACACCTTGACAGAACATCATGGTGGCCAGAGGGTGGGGTAGAGGTGTTTCTTCACAGCGTGATAGACAGGAAACAGATACAGAAGGGATTAGTTTTATCTCTGCCTCAGAGGGTTCAGTTCATGGTGATTTGGTCCTATGTACTGGAGCAGAACGTTATGGTGGGAAGGTGTGGTAGAGCCTGGTCCTGGTCCTCACTTCTTGGCAAATGGCAAGCATAGGAGGAGGATATAGGAATGGGCCAGGGTAGGATGTAGCCTTAAGGATCTGCTTCCTGTGACCTACTTCCTCCAATTGGACCTGCCTTCTCTCTTTAACTCCATCCCAAGCATACTGTCATATAATAAATCTACCCAGGGATGAATCCATTGATTAGCTCAGAGCCCTTGTGATCTTATGATTTCTGGAAACTTCTTCATAGATACACCTAGAACTGTGCTTCACCAGACGGTCGTGATTGACTATCACAGGTGTGTATGTGTATATGCGAGTGCGCATGCATATGTGTGTGGAGGTCAGAGGTCAACCGTGAGCGTTCCCCTTCACTGCTCTCCGTGTCATTTTTGACAGAGAGTCAGTCACAGAACCTGAGACTTGCCCAGTATGCTGGGCTGCCTGGAATCCTCCTGTCTCCATCTTCCAACACTAAGGTTTCAGACATATAACACCACACCTAGGTTTTTATGTGACTGTTGGGGTCAGAACAGAGGTATTACCTGCAGTTTGGGAGCAGCCACTGTGATCTTGGAAGATATCCTCCTAGATAAGGAAGTCATTTTCTCATGAGAAACAGCCTGTGTGCCCGAGAGTTTGATATCCAGGTAGATATTGTTCCCAGTGTCAATAACTGCATCTGTAAATGTGGTCAGTTTCTCCGAGGCTGCTATGGAACAAAGATCTTCGTATTTACAAGGAATGTTCATAAATTCATGACTTTTAGTGGGTCATTTTGTGGCTTGCCTGCCTTCCTTCCTTCCTTCCTTCCTTCCTCCCTCCTTTCCTCTCTCTCTCTCTCTCTCTCTCTCTCTCTCTCTCTCTCCCTTTCCCTCTGGATCTTTCTATGTAGCCCAGCATGACCTCATGATCACAATTGATCCTCCTGCCTCAGCTTCCTGAGTGATGTGCTCTAGCTTCTGGCTTCTAGTGAATTTTTCTTTTATTTTTTGAGACAGGGTTTCATGTAGCCCAGGCTAGCCTCAAAGTCCCTATATAGCCCAGGCTGGCTTTGAACTCTGGATCATGCTGCCTCCATCTCTTGAGTACTGTGATCACAAGAGTGTGACACCATGCCTGGTCCTTGGGATGCTGGTGATTAGATCCAGGACTTCTTGCCTTCTTGGCAAGCACTCTACCAACTGGGCCACACCCCTTTCTCTTGTTTCTCTTTCTCTGTTGCTGAGGAGTCAATCCAGGGTCTTATGCATGCTAAGCAAGTTGTTCCACCAGCAAGCCACACACCAGCCCTTCACGGTGGTATTATTCCAGCCAGGTTCTCCATTACTGAGCCATACCCCTAGCCTCTTTTATGTTATTTAAAGTGAATCTGCCCCCTCATTTGGGGCTTCCTTTGTGGGTTCTTGCAGTACTGAATATCCTTGATTGACAAGCCAATGCCTTCAATCTTTCTCTTCAGACCCAATGGCTATCCATAGCCAGTTGGTGTCAACTCCCCTTCCTGCATCCCATGTCTGCTGCCATCCTGTGCTCTCTTCCATGTCACTGGGACTGGCGGGACTGGCGGGACTGGCATCTGGTTAAGGGTTTCAATCTCTTTGGTCTGTGAAGTGTTTTGCTCACTCAGACAAAGCAAGCCTCGTACCAGTCCCTACTCTATTAACACCGTTCCCTTAGCCGGTACTTTGTCCTGTATCACTGTCCTTGTGTATAGTGTGTATGTTTCATGTGTGTGGAAGCCAAAGGTTGATTTCAGGTGTCACCCTCGATTACTTCCGACCTAAAACAACAACAACACCCCCCCCCAAAAAAAACCATTTAATGTTTGTAGCGCAAGTATATGTCATGGTAACTTGCAGGTGTAAGGTCTCTTCTTCTGCCATGGATCTCAGGAACTGAATTCAAATCATCAGGCTTGACCCACTGAGCTGTCTTTCCAGCTCTCACGTCTTTTTTGAGACAGGATCTCTAATTGGCTGGTTGGCCAGCAAGCCCCAGGGATCTGCCTGTCTCTACTTTCCCCGGTACTGGGATTATACAAGTATGTACAGCTTGCCCTGCTTTTCACTTGGGTTCTGGGAGATTGAACTCAGGTGGTCACACTTGTACAACAAGCACTATCCTGACTGAGCCATCTTTCCAGCCTCTGAGCTACACTTCTTAAACTGCCTGTTATCCCTCTGAACAGAGATGCTCTTTGATAGGAAGGTGACATATCATGTCACAGTTTCTAAGAGCAACAGGGTTGGACTCCCAGGAGATGCTATGATGCCATGGGCAGAAACCATGTATATATTTTATGAACTTTCCCAAATCTTTGGGCATACCTTCCTAGTCTGGGCATTTCTTTTTCCATCTTTCTGAAATGTTCAACTTGGGTTTTACTCGGTTACCATCCTTTTTCCCCTATCACATAAAATGTCATCAGTTTATGTAATTTAATATGATTTTATAATTACAGTAACAAGCACAGCTGGCGTGAGGAGGTGGGGGATGGCAAAGTTGTTGGCAGGTGCACAAGTCAAGTGACAAGAGCAGACACAGGCAGGCCCAATAGGTGTCTAGCAACCCTGAAGCTATGGAAGCATCCCTGGGCATTTGCGGTATCTATGCTTAGCAGGGATGTGGGATGTCAGGCAGTGCGGTGAGTCAGTTATGAAACTTTCTGTTGGGCTGGAGACTTGGACCAGCTGGTAGAGCACTTGCTTAGTTGCACAAAGACCTGCGTTATACCCTCAGCACCAAATAGATTGTAAGTGGTGGTGCACACCTGTAATCCTAGTTCCCAGGAGCTGGAGGCAGGAGGATGAGAATTTGAGGGTCATTCTCTGTTGCGTAGAGTTCTAGGCTAGCATGGGCTCTGTGAGACATTGTCTCCAGAGAGGCGGTGAGAGAGGGGGGAGAGAGGGAGAGAGAGAGGAAGGGAGAAGGAGGGAGAAGGAGAGAGAGGGAGGGGGAGAAAGAGAAATTTTCTATTGATTTAAGATGTTTGTTCTAGTAAACTGGGAAAACAGCAAAAATAGAAACACAAAAATAAACTAGTTACAAGCCTATAGCCTTAAAATAATATTTTGTTCTTTTGATAAACATTGTTGCATCTTTAAGAGCGCAATGAAATAAATGCCAATGTTTGTCTTCTATGCAGCTAGTAACACTGTGACATTGTCACCCTGTATTATTATAATTTTTCCTGTTTGTCTCCTATACAGCTAATAACATGTTATCATTAATGTCGCCCTGTATTATTCTATTAAATTTTCCTGTTACCGAGGCAGAATACCACACATAAGCAACTTAAGGGTGGAAGGATTCATTTGGCTCATGGTTTCCCAGGTATCTGTCATGACTGGGAGGGCATGGTAGACAGGAAGCAGAGGAAAAGTGGGGGGCTACAGAAAGAATCCAGGGCAAGATAGAGCCCCCAAGAGCTGGAAAGATGGCTCAGTAATTAAGAGCATAGACTGTTCTCATAGGAATTGAATGGTTCCCAGAACCCAGACTAGAGGCTCACACCACCAGTAACTTCAGTCAGGGTATCTGACGCCCTCTTCTGGCCTGTGTAGGCACTTGCGTGCAGGCATGCACATTTCTCTACACACACTATAAAAAAAAGACAAAAACTAAACAGCACTCCAAAGACACCCCTGATGGTGACCAATTTCCAGTTAGGCACCATCTACCCTTCCCCACTTACCAACGATGCCTTTGTGTTATGAATTCATCACAAGATTAATCATTGATTATACCAGAGCCATCAGCTCCAACAAGCTCTGGAGATGGCCTCAGTCACACCCCATGTTCCCTTCAATGATTTCCTTAGGTGTTTCTTAATCCAATCAGACTGACAGTTAAAATCAACCATTGCGCTGATTAAAGGCCTTCTAAGCGCACATTCCTGGTGCTGTGTGTTATTTTCATTCAATCTTTCACTATAGGCAAATACTTTTTAAATCCTTTGAAATGGCATGACACGAATCTTTTTTTTTGTAGAGTGCTTAATGTCCAATATCAAATGGAAATAGTCTCCTGTGGATTTTTTTAAAAAAGCCAAAAGGTAGAGGCTTTTAAAAGGCTTTTGATGTATTTTGTCAAACTGTTTTTCCATTAGAACTCCACTTCTGCCAGCCATGCGTAAAGTCTTTGTGGTCCCTTGTTTTCCTCCACAATGAATAGATATCAGAGTTTTTCAAATCTTTGCTAATTTGACAGATTACAATCACATTTTCTTTCATTTCCATGATTGCCAGTGAGGTGCTAATTTTATTTTTTTTTACCCCCAAATGCCATTCATTTGCATTTGTTTGAAAATTCACATTCTGATTTCGCCGTTCAGAGCGGAGTCTGTCTGTTGATGAGTTCGATTGTTGATCTGCATGCATCTTGATAACTTGAAGAAGCCGTCTTTGTCTTTCACACCCAAGAAGACTTTTCCATATGCACCATTTAACTCTTTATCACTGAGATTTTTTAAATGAGATTTCCAGCTTTTACATTTTCACGCAACATTCCAATTTTCAACATTTTCCTCCCTTTAATGTCTTGAAAGATTTAAACTTTTCCCTCCATTTAAAAATTTTATTGTTGCTATTGTTTTTTTCTGTTTATGTTCATGGGTGTGGTTGTGTGTACATGCATGTGCATGCACGTACCTGCAAAGGTCAGAAGAGGGGGCTAGAGCTACAGGTGGCTGAGCCTCCTGTTGAGGCTCAGGTCCTCTGCAAGAGCAGCAGGTTCTCTTAATCACTGAGCCTTCTCCTAGGTGGGTGTGGTAGTTTTGAAAGAAAATGGCCCCCAAAGGGAGTGGCACTATTAGGAGGTGTGGTCTTGTGGAAGTAGGTGTGGTCTCATTGGAGGAAGTATGTCACTGTGGGGGCAGACTTGAGATCTCATATATGCTCAAGGCTCTCCCAGCGTCTCAGTTCACTTCCTGTTGCCTGCAGGTGTAGGACTCTCAGCTCCTTCACTAGCACCGTGTCTGCCTGCTCGCCACCGTGTCCCACCATGATGATAATGGATTGATGATAATGGATTATCATCTAGGCTGTCAGGCCAGCGGGCCCCAGGGATCCTGCAGTCTCTGCTCTCCCAGCCCTGAGATTATTGGCACCTGCCATCACATCTGGCTTTTTACTCAGACTCTAGGGTATTTAAAGCAGTGAACACCTTGCTGGCTGAGACTTTTCCTGTGCCCTGAAATATAATTTGAATATAGAACTGATAGGGTATGAGATTGAGGGAAGAGGACTATCAGGGTGACACTAGTTTTTACTTTGTCAGAAGAAAAAATGTCCCTTTCCCTCAGTGAGTTTCATACCGAAGATAGAATACACCCTGTGGACTCCATGTATTTAAACTTCCCTAGTATGGTCTTTGTTGTAGCCCAGGCTGGCCTCAAAGTTGTAGTCTCCACATCTCAAAATATGATTCAGGGGCTCCGTGGGTAAAATAATTGCTATGCAAGCATGACAACCTGAGTTGGGATCCTCAACACCCACATAAAAGCTGGGCGAGGTGGGTGTGCCTCTAACCCCTGCACTGGGGGGAAAGGAGACAGGCAGAATCTAAGGGCTCACTGTCTAGGCAACCTGGCCAAAATGGTGAGATGTAGGCTCAAAATGGGGAGCGACAGAGGCAGACGTCTGGCATCAAATCTGTACTTTACACACTTGTGTACAGATGCACACAACTGCACACACACACGACTAAATAAAAAGTCAAAGGAGTGTGGCCTAGCATATGTGAGGTCCTTAGGTTCAATCCCCACTACTACCAGCATGCATGAGGCTGAGGCAGAAGGACTGCAACTTTGGGCTCAGCCTGGGTTACGTAAGGAGTTAGTCACCAGCCTGACCTATGATAAGAATATTTGCAGAGAAAGACCATACTGGGGGAGTGCAAATACCCAAAGCCTACACGATGTATTCTGTCTTCAGTATGAAACTCACTGAGGGGACAAAGATGCCAGCACATTGTCAGGCAATTTGGTGACAGTGTGAGTGTGTATGCATGTGACAAGATCCTTATTTTGTTACCATCCCAGTTGTCCATTCCATTTTTATTTTATTTTTAAATTCTGTGTATGCATTTGCATTGTGGGTGTTGTGTATGAGTGAAGTACCCACAGAGGCCAGGAGAGGGTGTTAGCTTCCCTGGGGCTGTAGCTGCAGGTGGTTGTGAGCCTCCCTGGAATTGAACTTGGGTCCTTTGCAAGAACAATAAAGTGCTCTTAACTGCCGAGCCATCTTTCCAGCCCCTCATTGCCTTTTAAAGATGACATTAAACTGACTAAGAATGCTTGCTGTGCTCTAGAGTGGGTTAAAGCCCATCTCATTTCTAGTGAGTGATTTCAATACTGCATAGCTCATTTATAATTGAATAATGGTGGCTCCCCCCCCACTGCCACCTTCATTTTGAAGGCATTCTCAAAAAAATGCTGTTTTGTTTTCTCTTTCCAAAATAAACATGAATCTGCATGAGAGATCAGGAGTTTGTGGAAGGAATCGATAAAATTAACTGAAATTAGGTCTCATGTTTGAATGCATCACGATTAGGAGAGAAAGAAGGGATGGGTTCAGAGAGGAGCTGGGTCTTGAAAGACCGACCTACTTCAAGGAGATGAATATTTAAAAATAAGAACTTTGAAAATAATGCATTTATACCACAGGGCCAACACTCACAACAACAGAGGTATTTACGAGGAGCCTGCTTTTCTGAACTGAGTAGCCTAGCTGGCGCTGTACCTACAGGAGTACCTACCCTTCTGGAAGGAGTGCTAGGCTTCAAGTTTGAAGATGCATTTTTTTTAAATACATGTTTCAAGTTGGACCCTTTAACTCCCCCTCCCTCGGAGGCCTGGTGGTACGCATCTATAATGTCAGCACGCAGGAGGCCTAAGTAGGTGGCATAGCCTCAAGTCTGATCCCAGCCTGGGCTACACGTGGAGTTCCAGGCCAGAATGGGCTACATAGCAAGATCTTGTCAAGAAAGAAGG
>LOJH01020116.1:0-20896 GCA_001685095.1 Ellobius talpinus
TACTGACAGAACCACAGTATACTCAGCAATTGTACTGAAAGAACCACAATATGAGTCAGCAATTGTACTGACAGAACCACAGTATATTCAGCAATTGTACTGACAGAACCACAGTATGACTCAGCAATTGTACTGACAGAACCACAGTATGACTCAGCAATTGTACTGACAGAACCACAGTATACTCAGCAATTGTACTGAAAGAACCACAATATGACTCACCAACTGTACTGACAGAACCACAATATAACTCAGCAGTTCTACTGCTGGTATGAATATGCAGGAAGTGAAACTGCTGTCTTTGAGAGCAGTCTCTGTGGCTTTATCAAGCTATGATGCCAACCTAAGCACCCAGAAATAGATGAACTCAGAGCACAGACACACACACATACACCACAATTGTACGCACGTGCACATACCACACACACACACGATGAAGTTATGAGTTAAGCCTAAGTGGGATGAATGACTCTGGAGAAAGCTGAGTCAAGCACAGGAGAACACACAGCACTTGATGGCAGAGCGTGTATTGGGTACAGATGCAGAGCTATAGTTTCAGATATACAGAGCAAGTAAGTTCTGAGGGATAGTCTACAACGTGATTACAATATAATATTACTATTATATTGTAACATTTATTATTTAATAAATATTATCATTAAATTATTTATTTGTTTATTAAATAATTTATTAAATATTTATTAAATAATAAATATTATTATATTGTTTGATGTTCTTAGAATTTGTTAAGACAGAGGATCCTAACTGCTCTTATCACAGTGGGTTAGAGAGACGATACAGCTTTCAGTTGTGTGATGCTCTTGCAGAGGACCCAGGTACTCACCCTCAGTGGCTCACAATTGCCTGTGAACTCTAAGTCCAGGGACAGGGAACCTGATGCCCTATTTTAGCCTCTGTTGGCACTGCACTCACATGCACATGCCCCTGCCCTCAAAGATTTTACAATGTTCAAAACATTACTAGAATGTTCTTATCACAAAAAAAGCTGGGTGGTGGCACACCTTTAATCCCAGCACTTGGGAGGCAGAGGCAGGCGGATCTCTGTGAGTTCCAGCCCAGCCTGGTCTACTACATCTCAGGACCAGGATCGGTAACACCAATAGTTGACTGGGTCCTCCCATATAAATCAGTAACCAAGAAAATGTCTCATAGACATGCCTAAAAGCAAGTCTGATGGTGGCATTTTCTCAGCTGAGGATTCCTCTTTCCAGATGACCCTCGTTGAGGCTAGCTGACAAAAAACTAGCCAGAACAATGGTGGTAACTATTTCACAGAGAATATGTATATTAAAATATGTTGTAAAATTCTCAACTATATCTCAAATATTATAAATAAGAACTATAGGCCACAAGAGTATAAACCTCTGAAAAATGACAAAGGAGGAAATTCCTTCTGACACAGAGGTCAGTTGGTGTTTACACTGCTTCCTGTCTTTATTCTGTAACTGCATTTCCACAATGAAAGGTATGTACTCACTGTCTCCATTCCGGGTCTTGCCGTATCCCCACTGTGGTCTGCAGCCAACTCTAGTCTGGATTCTGATCCATTTCTTATATTACCCTTGTCAAATTACCAAAATTATCTTCGACTCCAAATTCAAAGGGCATGTTGTAATTTTAATGTCATTGCCTTTAAAAAAATTTAAAAACTGCATAGGAGTGAACTAGGTCCCCTGAATATAGGTGACAATGGTGTGGCTTGGGAAGTATATGGGGCCACTGGCAGTGGGACCATAATCTAACTCTAATGCATGAACTTTGCGAATCTCATTTTCTACAGAGAGATACCTTGCTCAGCCTAGGCACAGGGGGGAGGGTCTTGGTCCTGCCTCAATGAGGTGATGGGATAGACTTAGTTGACTTCTCAGGGGGTAGACCTTACTCTTTCTGAGGAGCAGATGGGGGTGGGATGGAGGAAGGGGAGAGTGAGAGGAAAGGAGGAAAGGGGAACTGGGATTGGTATGCAAAAAATAAATAAAATTAGTTACAATATTTTTTTTCTTAAAATTTTAAAAATATTTATTTTTATTTTGCATGTATAGGTGTTTTGTCTGCATGTATGTCCATGAATCACAATCATGCACTGTCTGTGGAGGCCAGGGAAGGATAGTCATATCTCTGGAACTAGAATGCAGACAGTTGTTAGCATGTAGGTGCTTGGAATTGAACTCAGGTCGTCTATAAGAGCAATAAGTGCTGTTAACCACTGAGCAATTTCTCCAGCCTCTGTTATTGTCCTCTTTTTAAAAAGTTAAAGGGAATTTTTAAATTAATTCTTTGTCTGCATATGATATCCTGAAGGCATCAGATATCCTGAAACTGGAGTTAAAGGCAACTGTGGGCTTCTTGTGTGAACTCGGGTCCTTTGAAGAAGCAGTACCTACTCTTAACTGTTGAGCCATCACTACATCTCTCTGCAATTGTCCTCTTAAGCATTTAATATTCAATTCTTTATTGAAAGATCAAGATTATGCAACAAGTAGATGAAGCAAACACTAGAGGCTCTCACCAACCCAAAGAACCCCTTCATGAGCACATCAGGATGGGGAACTTATCCCTAAGCCAAAAGGAATGAGCTGTGAAGTTATGTCACAAATGGACCTTATGTTTCTAGTGCAGGCTTAAGGAAGCCCAAATAGAAAGTCTACATACTATATGATTCCAACTATGTACAATTCTAGAAAAACAAAACTTACAGAGACAGTAAAATATCAGTGGTTTCTAGAGGTTGGTATCTGGGAAGGATGAATAGACGGGGCAGAGAGGATTTGTTGAGAGTGACATCCTTGATCAGACACTGTACCATGGCATAGACCTGCCCAAATGTGCAAAATATTCACATATGGTGAGCCCAAATGCAAACCTTGGACACTGGGCAACAATGAGGTAGGTGTCAGTACAGATGCATGCATTGTCACAAATGTCCTATGTGGGCATGGGATGTTGAGAGTGAAGAAGGCTATGTATGTATAGAAGTGGAGTATTTGGAACCCTCTGAACTTTATACTTAGTTTTCCTATGCTCCTAAAACAACCCTCATAAATAGCTATTTTAGAAAAAAACAGGCCAATGGGGGTGGTGTAATCCCAGCACTCTGAAGACAGAGGCAGGCAGATATCTGTGAGTTCAAAGCTAGCTTGGTTCACATAATGAGTTCTATGTCAGCCCTCTAAAAAATGAGACCTTGACTCAAAAACTAAACAAAACAAAACAAAAGCCAAAACAACCAAGAAAACATTTGCTGCACTTTTTTTAAAGATGGAATTCCTTTGTTTCTTTGACCTAGCAATGTTCTACTTCACTCCCGAGTCTAGGCTCATAGTTTGTCCTGCGTAGGACTCCCTTTTGACCTTCCCATTTTGTCTCCACACTTCTTTGTTAGATATTTCCTCTTGTAGGCCTCTCTGCTGGGAACTTGTCTTTCTCACTATAGCAAATAAAAATAAAAAAAATCTAAGAACTAAGTAAATTGAGTCTGGAGAAAGGTTCAGCATTGAACAACACTGGCTGCTCTAGCAGAGTATCCAACTTTGGTTCCCAGCACCCACATGGCGGCAGTTCACAAACATCTGCAGCTCAGGTTCCAGGGGATCTGCAGCAGTTGTCTGTCCTCCACGGGCTCTAGGCATGCAAGTAGTACACATGGAAATGTGGGCACATACACATAAAATATAAGTACGGTTTCAAAACAATACCCACAGTCCTAGTTGGTCTCATTTAACAACAAGATGTATTAGATGTAAATACATCTGAATTTCATGTAGACAACTCACAGGCTTTGGTGTAAATGTATCTGCCAATATGGAATCATCTTACAATATTTAATATTTTATCTCATTTGACAACAATGAAACTAAAAGCATACTTATTGTCTAGAATTCTAATTGAATGAGCCACCTAATTTCATGACAACCAAGCTATTACTGCAGGCTATTCTGAATGATATACTCTGCCAGGGAAGAAGAAAGACAGCTTTGTTCATGTGGATATATGGAGGCACACTTTATGAAAACAAAGACAAACAAACTAGACTTGGGAAAGAAGCAGCTATGTCCAAAAACAAACCTTTCTTGCTATTACAGTGAAAGGGAAAGAAATACAAATAATCTGGCAAGATAGAACATGGCCCAGCACATTTGTAGGAAATAGTAAACCCTTTTTATAATGATTTTAAATTTAAAATGCCTTAAACCACCACTAGAAAGAGATGGACTAGATTAAAAGCCATGAATCAACTATATGCTGTCTTCAAGAAACATACTATCAGCAAAGATACCCAAAAGTTTAATATCAAAAGATAGAAAACAAACAGCCAAGCAAATGAAAATTGTAAACAAATGGGTGTAAATAATTTTATGTTGAAGTAAACTTCAAACCAAATCTAATTAGAAGAGTTAAATTAGTGTGCTAATGAAAGGAACAATCAATCAAGAATATGCAACAACTGTAAACATTTATGCAAGTATTGCCGGAGGTCATAATTGCATAAAACAAATATTAAGTGACAGAAAAGAGCACAAAATTCTGACACAATAATTCTGAGGTACTTCAATCCACTCTCATATCTATACAGATTTTCCAAACTAAAAATGAGTAAAGAAACTTCAGAGCTAAGCATATTATAGATGAACTTGTGCTTAAAAGATTAATACAGAGAATTCCACCTGACAGATTGGAAATATGCATTTTCCTCTCAGTAACATGTGGGACTTTCTCCAACTCATCATATAACAGGATACAAGTTAATTTGAAATATATACAAAAGATTAAACTATGTTCTTGTGTCCTATCAGATCCTAATGCAATATATCTAAAATGTAGCAATATGAGAGGCTACAGAAGCCACAAAAATACTTGGAGAGTAAACAATACATTTTTAAATGAAGAGTGTACCAATAAGACACCAGAGAGGAAGGTTTTAAAATTCTAAGAGACAATTGATCATAGAAACACAGCCTATCAAAACCTATGGGACACAGCCAAGGAAATTTATAGTGATAGTGCTTCTATTAAAACAACCAGAGATACACAAACAACCTAATGATGCATTTGAAGGCACTTGACTGGGCTGCCCGTATTTTTGTCTAGTAACCCTATGAAGCCCAAATAATAATTTACTAGAATGACTTGCTAAACACAGGCATAGCTTTACTGGTTCTCTTTTGAGTTATCAGAAGTAATGCCTCCTTTCTCTGGCAAAACTTCCAATTTCAGTGCTTGCAGAAAACCCTTCTGCTCTCTCTCATGAAGAAAGCGCTTTTCATGGCAGGAGGAAATATTTCTGTCTGTAAATTATTTATTTTTCTTCTGTAATTGGCATACTACTCAGTTCTCTCACTTAAAGGATATAATTTAGTTTATATTCAAATTGTGCGACTTTTAATACAACCTAAATTTAACACATTTTCATTCCCATAACTATTGGTAGTCATTACTCATATGTCATCCACCCCATGTCCTGAGGCACTCACTGACCAACTGTATGTTTCCCTTGATTTGTTTATCGTGAATATTTTGTATAAATAAGATGATGCAAACATGCTTTTGAGACATGCCTTTCCCTTGAGCAGAATGTTTTTAAGGCTTGTTCATATTGTAAGATACATCAGTGTTTCATTCCTCTCTAGTAACAAGGAATGCTTCATTGCATTTGTCAACTAATGGGCAGAGAAGGGAATTTTTTTTCGTTTTGCATAACATTAACATTTTAAAATAGATTTAAAATATTATTTTTTCACTGTTTTTGGTTTGGTCTTTTCTAGGAAAAAAAGAGGAAAGTATTTTCAACTTTCTATCCCTGGGAGTTGAGTTATGTTGCCCACAGTTGACTCTAATCCCTAGACTCATGGGATTCTTTTATCTCTGATGTGGGGGGATATGGGATTCCCCTTGTATGCTGTGACTATGTTTTATGACCATTGGTTAATAAAGAAACTGATTTGGCCAACACCCAGGTAGAATAGAGTCAGGCAGGAAATCCAAGTACAAATAAAGGGAAAAAGAAGGCAGAGTCTGGGAGACACCAGTAGCTTCTGGAGAAGCATGATGTGAGGTAACAAACCACGAGGCTCTAACATATAGACTAATAGAAATGGGTTAATTTTTCAGTAGAAATAGCCAGTAAGAAGCCTGAGCCATTGGCCAAACAGTTTGTAATTAATATTAAGCCTCAGAATAGTTATTCAGGAACTACTGGCAGATGGGAGAGAAACTTCCAGTTACATATCTCCTCTGTGTAGCTGGGAGATAAGTGGATGTTACTGTATCAGCTTCTCTGATTTTAGTGGCTGTAGAATTCTATTGTGATTTTAACAGCTATCCTGAGTGCAGTGATGGTACCTACATTGGTACCTATTTGGACAAGCTGTGCCATTTTTAGATGTCTTGGAAATTTTAAACTTAAGCATTTATGGTGCAATAAGTTGTATACTGTTTTTATGTAATGCATTCTGGTCTGGTCCATTGATGAGTGTATCAAGAACAACCAATCAAAAGGCAAGGTTAGAATAGCATGTACTAGGAGGCTTATGTTATCTTGGGTATTGAGATACCATTTTGAAATCAATCTTTCTTGAAGAAGGCAAGTGTGTGCATGTCAACACTAATAATGCCATTGCCCAGAAGCACTCTGGGTGAAGTCGAATGGCTGTGTTTACGTCAACCTCCATTGATAGAAAGTAGGCAAGTTATGTCTAAATGCACTGTACTCCTGCTATCAATACATAAACAGTTTCCTTTCCCCACAAACTCACTTGAGGTGAGAGGATGGTCTGAATATTTCTCAAAGGAGTCACAACATCTTTTTGGATAAATAGTTGTGAGAATATTGTAGTAGTTTTGAAATTCAGGCTTTGTGATGACCTTGGGAATATTTACATATTCAATTATTTCAAAATTTGAGCAGATGCTGAAATAAGAAGAATATCTATACTTTTTGAAAAGTCTCATGATATCCCAGACTTTCCTCAAACTCACTATATAGCCTAGGATGATTTTGAATTTCTAGGCGTGAGCTCCCACATGCTGTCTATACGGAGCTGGGGATCAAATCCAGGGCTTTGATTGTCTTGCCAACCCAGCTGTACCCCAGTCCTATTCACCTTAATTTGAAAATTATGGTTATTATAATCATTTGAAAATATGAAAAGAAGACACAACAGCCTTTGGACTGTCACCTTCTTTTAAAACTATGTCCCCACATCATCCATATCTATCTTTCTCAATATTCCTGACAACTCAACATCTAAAGAGCAGAATACATCACCCTGACCCATTAAATCGGGTATGCATTATCATCAGAAATTACTAGATATTCAAACCTGAAATTGTAATACTACATTTTAGTGAGCCTAAGACTGTGTTATTCTTTACTAGGCAGAAGAAATAGCTAATTAATTAAAGTAAATTGTAGTATGTATCTGACATGAAAAAGTGAGGAAAATGTGCATTGTAACATATGTGGAAAAGAACAGAACTATTGGAAATACCTGGACACCCAGAGGCAGCTGTACACAAAGTATAGATGGCAGTTTGGATTATATTTAGTTAAAAGTTAAAACACTGCATAATGATTTGCTCTGCTGAGTCTCGGCCCACTAACTAATGTGGGGTTATTTGTTAATTCACTTCTGTGTGTATCATAGTTTATCAAGATCCCTTGTCTTTGCCTCCTTAGTGCTGTGATTGCAGAAAGGTAACCATACACACTGGGAATTTAGGTGGGATTTGGGGATTTGAATTCTGGTACTCATGCTTGTAGGAAAACATTTTTTTAACTACTGGTCATTTCTCCAGCCAAACGTCCAGTTCTCTGCCCTATACGTGACATGGTATTAGGAGCATTCATTTTCTTGGTGAATTAGTGATTAAATGAGTATCTTATTCTCACATCTTTGTCATAGACTATAATTCAAAACCGTACTTTCTCATACAAGAACCTGTCCGTTGATTGTTCTACAAATGCCAGCCAACTGTGTAAGCACTCAATCAAGTCTATGGATCTGGGTTTCTAGCCAGTGCTTCAATGTGACTAGAAGTCACAGGATTGTGAAAGGTTCTTTTGCATATATGTGCATGTGTGTGTGTGTGTGTAAGGAGGAAGGAGAGAAGTGGAGGAGAAGATGGGGGTAGAGAGGGAGAGAGAAACAGTATGCACATTTACTCACTTTTGTCAGCAGATGTAGCTTGGATCTTCTGTCACTTGGTGTATTCTGTGGACATCTCAATGTATACTAGCGAAAATGTCAGCATCTACCAACATATACTTCAAGAATATTGGGGAATGGCATGCAACAGAACAGTGGTTGTAGTGATGTAACAACAGATCACAACCACCTTATTCTTACTGTGTGTGACGCAATTCTCTAAAACTTCATCTAAACACACTCATGGTTCTGTGACAAGACAGGGGTCGTCCTGTGTGGTACAGAAGCAGACACTAAGGCCTGCCCTAGAGCACGTACTCCTAACCTTCGCTTTCATTCCCTAATGTAAAGTAGATTGTATTGATCTTAATAGAACAAAGCAAATAAAAAGAGTAAAACTACTAAGGGAGTGTGGTTTGAATTGGATTGAGACATCCTCTCAATGTATTTTAAAATCTGACACATCAGTTTACAACCGATGTCTGCTCTCCATGAAGGAAATTAATTCGGAGACAGATGGGACAGTTCAAGTGAGGAAGGAAAGTACTAAGGTATACAACCTATGCGAAGGAGAGGGCAAACCTAGTGAACAGTGACATATCAAAAATACTTGCGAGAATATGTCACCTAGACAGCAGGTAACTGTCATTGCAAAGTCCGAAAAGACAGACCAATATGGGATTATAGAGCAGGGCAGGCAGCCAGATGACAGAAGACCTCGTCTGCCTTTTATAGGAAGAAGTCTTGTGCAAGAACACAGGAGACATAGATAGTACAGCTGTAATTAAGTAGGCAGGCTGCTGCAAGTCGCGAATTATTAGAACTGAGTTAACCAATTAATATCAAATAATATTTTAGAGAGAAATACACTTGAACATTGGCAATATGGTTTTAAGATAATGAAGAGTTTATCAAAGAGTTACATTATTTTTGATCTAGAATGATAAATGATTTCTGAGAATCTCCAGAAAAGTATTATCCAACACTATTTGCAAAACTATGTCTCAAAAAACAATGGTAAAACAAAATTGGGATAGGCCTTATGAACCTGCATGGTTTCATAAGCACTGCAGAACAACAAAAATGTCTGAAGCTTTGATTCAAGTTCAGATAAAAAGAATGCAATAGTTTAACAACAAAATAAAGGCACGGCAAAGTCATAATTCCACACTGGGCACGACTGAGAAAGTACATGAAAAATTCACGATTCCACATTGGGCGGAGTACACACTGGGTGGAGTGCACACTGGGTGGAGTCCACACTGGGTGGAGTCCACACTGGGCGGAGTACACACTGGGTGGAGTCCACACTGGGCAGAGTGCACACTGGGCGGAGTCTGCATTAGGCGGAGTCCACACTGGGTGGAGTGCACACTGGTCAGAGTCCCCATTGGGCGGAGTGCACACTGGGTGGAGTCCACATTGGGTGGAGTGCACACTGGGCAGAGTCCACACTGGGTGGAGAGCACAGTGGGCAGAGTCCACACTGGGTGGAGTGCACAGTGGGCAGAATCCACACTGGGTGGAGTGCACAGTGGGCAGAGTCCACACTGGGTGGAGTGCACACTGGGCTGAGTACACACTGGGTGGAGTGCACAGTGGGCGGAGTGCACACTGGGCAGAGTACACACTGGGCAGGGTACACATTGGGCAGGGCTGAAAAAGCAGCAGGGAAGAGAGGTGAACTGAGGATGGGGAAAGTTTCAGGCTTAGAAAACGTGAGCTGCTAAGAGGACACTCCTCCAAGCCCCTCCCTTTGGTGCTCAGTGCACTGTGGACAGATTTGTGTCTCTTTGCTGTTAGCCACAGCTGCACGAGCTGCTTTTACAGCTGTGAGCCACGGCTGTTACATGGTGCAGAGAATGTTAGGATTCTTGGAACTGTGTGTGTGAACCAAGGTGAATTTTGCATCGGGGAGCTGTCCCACTGTGAAGAACCACAATACTCAAGCTACATTTCTAATTCTGTTTCTATAACTGAATCTGCATTTGGCAGTGCCACCATATAGGTGCTGGGAATCGAACCTGTGTCCTCTGCAAGAACAGCAAATACTCTTTCTAGGTCTATTTCTAAAAGTCACGAGTTAATGAAGAAATGAGGCTGTTCGTAGCCTTCCACTCTTAGTGCTCAGGAGATGGTTCTGTCCTTGACTGCAGTATATTATAAAAGTCCTATTTGGGCCTTTCCCAGCTGAAGCTCTTCCCTATATTCTTAAAACTTTGTTACACTCAACAATATTGTATCTATTCAAGTCTTTGTTGATTCTAGAAAGATAAAAGAAAAAATTATGTGAACTTTTTGACTTTGAAATGAAGGACCTTAAATGAAATCCCACACTAGCTCAGAATTGAGAATAATAGATGGTTATTTATTTAGGGGTAGACTGACAAATCAATATCCTCTGCTTGAACGGAGAACAGCAACCGAATCTCACAGCTGGAAAAGAGGCCAATGCACATTTTACATTGGCATAAATAGTATAAGAGGCCACACCCCAGTGGGCGGGGAACTTAAGGGCTACTGGCTGTAGGATTTCCTACAGCACTAAAATGTAAAAAAAATCAACATTTTCAACTTAAAATAAAAACACCCAAATACTCTTGATTAAATAGAATTTAATTAAATTAAAGAGAAAATATAAAATAGCTGGCATACTAAAATATACACTGTATTTTATGCAATGAAGGAAAACACAGGCAACTTTTTTCTTTGTTTTAATTGTACAGTTGCCTGTGTCTGTTTATCTGCATTTTTACACCGAGTGGTAGGTTGTTAGGATTCTTACTGCATGATTTTTGCATAACATTAGTAAAAATCATTTTGAGTGAAGAACTACTTCTCTCAATATAGGTTAATTATTTCTGAGGAGTTGGCAGATAAAACAGATGACAAGATTATGATCGCTTGTATTTAGCTCTTAGCATAGTTAACATGGGTAACTGAGATCATGAGAACAAAAAGAATACTCTTTCTAGCTGATGGATTAGTGGGCGGGCACCCAGAAGCCGAGCTGCACACGTCCATCCCAGGCTCTGCTCACTTCGCCCTCTATGACGGAGTTGAGGCAGTCATTTCCTAGGCGATAGGTAACCATGTTTTTCTGCCCTGTTTTTAATCTTTTGCATTCAAGCTATGTGCTCATATTCATGTGATATACAACTTTACTTTTAAAGTGTTTGCTTATGGAAGATGCAAAAAATTTTATTCTAAATATACACTTGACAATATGGATTCAAATTTAATTCACTGGTGTGCAACCTTGTGTGTGATAGCTGAGACTAGAAATTGTCAAATGGTGTATCAAAAAGGTAAATTAGCATTTGCTCAGTGAACCTGACATGACAGATGGGTAGGAGGGGGGTTGCTACCCTGAGAAGAGACTAAATATACTATAATTTGGATGTATATAGAAACTGAGTAAAGATTTTCTAAAAGAATTTTCAATGCCAAACCTATTTTTCACACTCATAATAATTAGTTCAACCTCCCATAACTCACTTTATGTTTCCACTAATTGCATTGCCAAACATCCATGCATAGGAATTATCCTACAGAGGTTGTGCTGATTGAGAACACACCACTTTCAAGATAGCATGCTACAGTATTATTTTACTAGTAGTACTGGCAATAATACTAATACTAATACTAATATAGCTGAAAGTCTTTGAGCACTTGGTCTAGTATACCACATGTATTCTGACTTGATCCACACAGCCAGTCATCTAAAAATAACTGATTAGTGAGTGGGTGGGCAGCATTTGTTCCTGAAGACCACATGAAGGGTCACATGGGACAGGATGAACTGAGCTAAGAGATGGACAGATGCTGTGGGAAGGAGAGAACGTTCTAGGGTAGAGTTAGGGAGAATCTCTATAACCAACAGTCAGGATAGAAAAGTACAGTCAAGACAGAAAATGAGGTCTTGCATCAGTGAGATGGTAATCAAGGAGAAGCTGAGGTGAATATACAGGTTAAGGCCCTGAGGAAAATACTGTGTATATTGCTTATTGATATGAAATTAGGGGAGAGCTACTGAAGATATTGAATGTTAGATTATATAAAAATAATTTTGGAAGATTTACATGGTAACAAGGGAGCTGGATCGGAGAGATGAGAATTACAGCGAGAGAGATTGGGAGAATCGTGTTTGCTTAGGAACTAAGAAGAGCTGGTGGCCACAGCAAGCATGGAGGATCTAGTTAATGTGTTTGTGGTGGGTATTTGCCTACTACATTTATTCTGAGGGGAGGAATAAACGATGACTTTGAGCTATATGTGGCACACACCTGTAATTCCAGCACTAGGAATCTGAGGCCGGAAGGTGGAGAGCTCAAGGCCAGATGGGGCTGCAGTGGAGAGACCTGCTGCAGACAGGAATCCCAACACACAGACAGGCTGGCTGGACCTCCTGGTCTAGATAACCTACAGAGGAGGACATATGTATGGGCGGTAGGTGATGAGACAGGTTCTTGAGATACGAAAGGGTGGAAGCAGAAGCCTTACACAGAAGGTTCTGGAACATAATCACAATCTGCAGAAGCACTGTATTTTGATGTCATCATCCCAGAGCTGGGCACAAGTTTGCAGAGACAAAATAATTCTTTCCTTAGACACATAGATAAGGCATGTAGAGGGTCAAAGAGAAAACCAGAGTTTACAAACACCTACAAAGTCGTTTGACGTTTGAGATCATTCTTGTAGTGGACATGTAGATTAATACTTTATTTTTAATTTTTATTTTATTTATTTGCATTAGTTTTAAAAATGACAGATACAGTTTATGCACATTTGCTTTGTGTATGTTTAACCATTCATGCATATTGTGGAATGAGCACACTAATCTAACTCACATGTTTATAACTCATGTGTTTGTCATGTTAAATTTGTTTTAAGAACACTGAAAACCCACTCCAAGCATTTCCAAGAATTAACTCATGTAAGTTATGTGCACCACATTGGACATTAGGTTCTTGTACTTTCTTTCTTTCTGTCTTGACCTTCCCTGAAGTTTTACATCCTTTCTCCTACATCAGTTTGGAGTGAGGTGGAGATGGGAACTTGGCAGAGGTTTTAGACTGCATGTTTTTATAATCACAAGTTAGATAATGTTGTCAACTGTTTGCATGCTGACAGTTTGTAAGCAGGTTAGATTGTCTAGAAAAAAAACTCCTTCAACAATGACAAGGATAGTAGGCACAGGGGCAGAATGTGGGCCTATTGGGGATTTCTGATATTCCCAAATCAGAGAAGGAAAATAATGTAAGGAACCTAGGTTTATTAGCTTGGTGTTCTGGTGGGCTCCTACCAGTTCTAGTGGGGCTGTCTCTGGTGGGCTCCTAACAGCTCGAGTGGAGCTGTCTCTGGTGGGCTCCTAACAGTGTGAGTGGGGTTGACTCTGGTGGGCTCCTAACAGTTGGAGCAGGGCTGTCTCTGGTGGGCTCTTAACAGTGGGAGCAGGGCTGTCTCTGGTGGGCTCCTAACAGTGTGAGTGGGAATGTCTCTAGTGGGCTCCTAACAGTTGGAGCAGGGCTGTCTCTGGTGGGCTCCTAACAGTGTGAGTGGGGCTGTCTCTAGTGGGCTCCTAACAGTTGGAGCAGGGCTGTCTCTGGCTCTTTGGCCTGCTTTTGGGATCCTATTCCTCCTGTTGGGTTGCCTTGTCCAGCCTCGATATGAGGGTATGTGCCTAGCTTTATTGTAAATTGTTATGTCATGTTTGGCTGATATCCCTGGAAGGCCTGCTTTTTTTCTGAAGGGAAACAGAGAAGGAGATGATCTGGAGAAGGGAGGTAGGGGATCTGGGAAGAGGGAAGGGAGGAGAGGCTGCAGTCAGTATGTAATATATGAGAGAAGAATAAATCAATTAAATAAATAAGAAGATAAAATAAATAATGGACAGAATGAAGGAAGAAAGGAAGAAAAAAATCTGCCTCAAGGCAGTTCTTCCTGAGCTAGTTGGAGAATATACAGATGTTGGAATAGAATCATATATGTAGGTTTTGAAGAAAGCATTCCTGTTCAAGGTAACCTGTTTTTTGTTTACTCATTCAATTCTCTTCACTTTTAAAGAAAACATATCCTGCTTATTATTCTTGGGATAAGTATCAAATGATTTCTATATACTGATAATCACAGAATGAGGGATTAGAGTCAGTGTTTGCTAACAAACTCTACTCTGCCAGTCCCCATCAACAAACAGCACAGGGAGCAACTCTGCAGAGTGTGCAGAGTCCAGTTTAGAGGCTGGGGTGATGGCTCAGCAGGTGAGGTCTGCTCTCAGCCTGATAACTTGAGTTTGAACCCATGTGGTGGAAGGAGAGAGCTGTCTTCTCCAATCTGCCCTCTAATTTCTGCACTCATATTATGGCGTATGTGAGCGTGCATGCACACACACTTCCCACAACTGCCTACCCCTCCACACAAGCACTCATTCACCCTCCCTTGTGCACACGTGCGCACACACACAAACCACACTTAAATAAATGTGACTAAAAAAAGATAAATGCTTAATTTCTATGGCAAAGAGGCTTTAAGCCTGTCCAAAACAGCTTTAGACAATGGCCAAGTGTAGGGATGGAAGTGTAGATAAACTAACATTAAAGGGCACTAAAAGTTCATGTGCACAGATCAGCACACTTGTGTTCCATGGCCAGCAGACATAGGGCTCTTCCATCACCGCGGTGAGTTCTATTAGACAGCCAGGTATAAGCTATAAAGCACAGCCGGCTATCATAACCAGACGTGGGTGCCATAGATAGATAATAATCTTGTTTTGAAGGATACAACAATATTTCACAAAGGCCTCTGGTTGCTAAATCTAGTTACAATGGGGCTTATTATCTCCACAGTCTGGGGTTAAGTTTGGCTAGTATAAGTCATTTTTACAAATAGTTCCAAGCTCTTTTCTAGGCAACGATGGGTGAGTCTGAGGCAGAGGAAGCAGTAGAAGCAAATACTAGACTCCGGATGAAGCATAGAATGGCTATGGCTGTTTCTTCTTTCACACTGCCTGCTTGTGTGCGCGCAGGGTTCTAATTTTGTACAGATAATGAAAACTCCCTGGGAGCACTGAAGGTGAATCTGGGCCTGGGATCGCATCTTACAGAGCTGCAGCCACGCAGTGGGGCTGTGAATGGGAGGAAGGAGCATAGAGCAGAAGAAACAATGGCCAGAGACAAGCAGTGAAAAACATACTCTGGTGTGTGTGTGTGTGTGTGTGTGTGTGTGTGTGTGTACATCAGACACACATGTGGATATCTGAAGACAATGTCTAAGGAGTCAGTTCTCTCCTCCCATAATGTAGGTCCTGGGAATCAAACTGAGGTCAACAGGAATGGTGGCAAGAACCTTTAGTCGATGAGCCATATGGCTGGTCCCCATCAATTTTAAAACAGAAGATTTTCTGTTGTATGTTAGAAGGCTAAGGATCTCAGGCCTGAACATGATTGTAATGCACAGCCACGGCTGCAAAATGGAATGTGTGTATGCAAGTCCAGTGCACTTGTCTGCACTGCACAGCTGTATGGGACTGCAGAGCTATGGGGCCGAGACAAAGGAGTGTGCAATGTAAATGGACCTTAGCAAGAGATGTGTGGCTGGGGACGTGGGAAAGGGGTATTTCATAATTTATTGGGCTTGGTTAGATTTTTCAAATCCGCTATCTTCAAACACCTGTTACCTTAGTTCTCTTTAAACAAAAATTGACACGGGCAGTGAGACGGACAGCCTTCTTGAAAGATGGTCTCAACAAATTAAAAAGAGACATAAGACGTGTGACCCTGCTGAAGAGGAGGTGATATGTGGTGTGTTCTCACCACTACAACTGTGAGCCTGGTCCTCAGTGTGGTCTTGTTGTCAAAAAGGGGTTCAGTGGGAGGGTGAGATGATTAGACAGGATAATAGAGGACAATATGATACACACACATATATACATACACACATATACGTATGTATAGTGAAATGATAAATTATAAATAACTAAACATGAGAAAAGATGGTTGCTATCCACCTTGATTATTTTGATTATGATTATTTTGATTATTTTGGGTTCTAACCTTCCAATATTTCTAACCTTCCAATATTTCTAAGCCACTTTTCAACTGGCCCACCCGTGTTCCAGAGACCTGAGAGAGAACACAGAAAGATGCCCACTCTTTTGATTGTATGCGGTCAGTGTGTTCTAGTCTGTGCCAGAGTGCCAGAGACTAAAGCTGTCTCCTATCGACTGACTCATTCAGGCAACAGCTGCTGAGTGAAGCACATGGACACCATGAGCTGGATCTGACACTTGCACCCTAGAGAAGTCAGAGGCATGCTCACAAGCCTAAATGTGTCACATGTCAGAGATCACAAGCTACCCTGCACAACTCAACTGTCCCTCACTACTCCATGGCTCAAAACTTTGAACAGTACTTACTTCTCCCTCAACTCCCAGCTCCCGTTTACACTGGGAAGTAATCCTCTTCAAGTTTTGCCAACACACGCAGTCTTTTAACTGCTGCTCCTCCACCGTCCTCACAATCTACAGTTTTAGCAGACCCCAGATTCACCCATGATTCTTTGCAGTGAACTCCCTTTTCCATTTCCAGCCTCTTGCAATTGCAAGATATTTTGTTTCTTTCTAGTTTTGCCTTTGCAAGAATGCTGTATAAATGAAAGTATACCATGTAATAGCCTTTAAGTTTGGTTTCTGCCCATCAAATAATGCATTCCAGAATCTCCCAGGTTGTTATGGGCATCAATAGTTGTTTTTTTATTAATAGTATTATTTCATTGCATGGCTGCACTACAGTGTATTTGTTTATGCCCTCGTTGTGGGACATTTGGGTAGCTTCCAGTTCCTGGTAATTACAAAGCAAGCTGCAGTAAGCATTTACACACAGGTTTTATATAAATATAAGTTTTCATTTCACTTATGCAAATACCTAGGAGTCAGATTACCAACTCATTATGTTTACGTCTTTAAGAAACCACCAAGCTGCTTTTGAAACTCATGCTGTTTTTGTTTTCAGCATTGATGTATGAGAGCTCAATTGTTCTCCAGTATGAACAGCATTCAGCTCTTTTAGCCGTTCTAATGCTGTGTAGTACTTATACTTCACTGTTTTTTGCATGTGTGCTCTACAGGGGCATGATGCTCAGTACCTCTGCATTTACTTGCAGTTTGTATGTCGTCCACAGTGACATTTCTGCCTTTTTGCTTTATTAGATTGTTTTCTGTCACATTAATAGAAATATTTCAGTTTTTTAACATGAGTGTAACAAATAGTTTCTCCTAGTGCATGCCTAGTCATTCTCTTAATTGTGTCTTTCAAAAGCAGCTGACATGGGACCCCCTTGCACAGTTTCCCCTCTCATGACTTGTGTTCTTTGTGTCATACCTAACAAGTCCTTGGGTGTTTGAATTCCCTAAAGATTTTATCCTAAGATTTTTTTTATAGTTTTATGTATGTGTAATTCACTGTGAGATGCTTTTTTTAAATGTTGTATCACAAGGTAAAAATCCTAACACTCTTTTTATTATGTAGCTGGGTAAGTGTTATAGTACTATTTGGTCAAAAGACCATATTTTTTTTCCATTGATTGAAAAATCATCTAGCCACATTATGTGAGTTTATTTCTGGGTCTCCTCTGATCCATTGAGATATGTGCTCATCATTTTTCTGGGGTCACTGCAGTATAAAGTTTTGTAAGGTTACTCTTGTAGCTTTGTAAGAAAATCTGGAAATACGGCATCATGACCTTTACAAATTATTGCTCTCTCAAAATTATTCTTTCCTATTTCCATGATTTTTCCCCTTTGGAACAGCTTGATAATTTTCAAAAAGTAAATAATCATTGTTATCGTCATCATCATCATCGTCTTTATGAGTTTGAGCTGGAATTTTCCCAGATCTATGTATAATTTTGGGGAAGACTTACATTTTAGCACCATTGCCCTTATTTGATCATTGGTCACTGGTAGTCAGAAGTTCTGAACATGCTGATGAAACAGAGGATGGCATGCTGAGAGACACACGGGTCCTAAGCAGGTTCAGGACCAAACTCCTGTCTTCCAACAGACATCACCAATGCAGAACTACCTGTGTATTGATCTGGAGAGGACAGTTGTTTCTTTATTTTTTTAAATGTTTTCTGAGTCTTCTCTAACTTGGTTAGCCACCCAGTGTGACTAAAGTATGTCTATCTGCCAAATGTAATTTACTTTTCATTTGTGGGTCTTTAGGGATCCAGTAAGTTGTTAAAATTTATCACTTCTTAAAATAAGGTATATTTAAGCTTGGAACAGTCCCTGCTTCCAGTGCCCCTAAAATTGGGATTTCCTAGGAAACAGACCTAACTTGCTATGACTTTTGGTCTTAAGATTCTGAATGGACAGAGAGACAACTGAACGCTGTTCGGACACTGAGCATTTCACACTAGTTGCACTGCCTGTTTGTGAAAGCCGAGTACAGCTGATTGTGGGAAACTTCCTGAATGTCTGAACATAGTTTCTAGAAACTGAAACACATGCAAGAACTCTTTCTGACAGAGGAGGTGCCTGGCCATAGTTCTGGTAATGGAGAACTTGCTATCTTGCATCTCAGTGCCAGTCCCATTTCTGCTGTTCATGCCCTTTCAGCCTTCAGAACTCAGCTGCTACCCAGATCAGACTGTTAACCTTCCACTGCCTAGCTCTGGCTTCTTGGCACATTGCCAACTCTGAACAAGGAGGATGCCAGACCATTCCAGATTAAACTAGCTTGATTTAAGAAATAAGCCAGTGCAAAACAGTGAGATCCTCATTAATTTTAATTAACAGCTCCAAACAGAGTTGCACAACAAGGTCATTTCCCCTAAATGAATTATTAGAGATGATGTAAGGGACCAACTCCTCCAAACAGGGCTTCTAAACTCCAGGAGTTGGCAGTACCTGCCCCGTAGAAGATGTCTTTCCAAGTTAGTCCACTTGCATAAGGCTGAGGCGAATATTCCCTGAAAGCTCCAACTCACTGAGTATAGTTCTTGATCCCCCATTTATCAAAGATGTGTTTCTCAAGTTCAAAGTTTTTCAGACAATAAGAATTTTTTTCTTTGCTGTGATTAGAAAAATCAAAGCAGATTCTGAAATCATTTATTTCCTCTAGACTAAGACTATCTTAGAAGTTCCAGGGAACTCTGAATGTTGGCATTTCTAGATGTTTAATCATATTTCACGGACTCTTGTTTAGTTGAAATGCACTGGCTATGTTTGTTATTAATCAGGCCCTTAGTTCCATTGCTTCTTTAGACTTTCATGTATATTAATTATTCAGCAGCAAATGATTATGTTACTATGAAAGTCTTTAACTTGGAATGAAATACAGAGAACAATGTTTTTTAAAGCATTTTAGTTCTTAGCTTTGTTGAAATATTACCCAAAGACCCAGTGAATATTGCCAGTAAAATCTGATGCTAAAAATTAGAAACTGGTATGTAAATAAGAATATACTAAATTGTCAGTTTTTTGGACTTTTCTATAATCTGTCAGTGGATATTTGCATATCCCAAGTATATATCTACGGGGATATAATGCATGAGATTATTGTATCTTTGATAGACCTTCTGATGCTCTGGTGAAGAAGGGAAAGCCTTTAGTGTAAAAATGTATTTAAAAATGCAGTCTGATTTGAAGTTACTCTAAGAATTTTTGTGAAAATTAAAACACCGCCAAAAGCAGCTGACCCAGCAGCCCGCGTCTGAAGGAGACAGACAATAAAGCTGTGGGGTTGAACTCAGCATATGGTATCTGATTACTATCAATCTGGAGGCCAGACCATCAGCAAACTGAGAGAAGAATGTCTTGCTGCAGCCATGTGTCATGCTTTTGAGTTTTCAAGTGCTCTTGTACTTTCTGGGCTTCACTCTATTGTCAGAGAAGGATAAGGGCCTCCGAATTGCATGGATCTCCCATGCAGACGCTTGTATGTGTGCTGCTACCAGTGGGCTGTCAAACTTCAAATTAACGCTGATAACAAAGTAGATGCACGCAGAGACAGAGTATGTTGGCCGACTGTTTTATACATCAGACATGCCCACGGAATGCATACTATGCACTGAATATATTTTTTATTTATTCATCTACTTTACATGTGTATGTATAAAATTAGCTTATTCTTTTCCTCTTTTAGTCCATGTATAATTTATCAAACATTTTCTAGGTGCCTTGTAAAGGAGGAAGAAAATGGTGTGCTCATTCAGATACAGTTTGTTGCTCATGGCTGCTTTACTGATGTGTGAGCAGAGCCAGGTGACTTATGTCTGGATTCTGAGTTCACTGAATGCAATATTTTAGATTTGTTTTTGAATTACATGATATATAAAACTGTGACAAGAAAAAAATCAGTTTGTTAACCTGTTTTGGTGAAGGCTTAAAGAGAAGACAGACTAGGTTTTATTGAGAACAAAATAACCAAAAGTAGTTAATGTGGTTTAAAAAAATGACAACACATAAATTTGACTTCATATGTTCAAAGTGGATCCATTTTCATTGGCACTTAATGGATTGTAACTCCACTATATGTTTCCATTCTTTGAAATGCGTTACCCAATATTTCCATATTGCACCCATGGTCATCTTCTGCTGGAACAGTCTTGATACATATCTGATTGGGTCCTTGAGAGCAGGAAAACTAAGCAGTTTACAGCAGTTAGTGCTCAGTACCCTACAGGAAAACCTCCCATAACTAACTGCTCAGTACAGCCACGAGGAGAAT
>LOJH01020117.1:6246-20895 GCA_001685095.1 Ellobius talpinus
TCTGTACTGATGTCATCATTGCCGTTCCCACCTCTGTACTGATGTCATCACTGCCATTCCCACCTCTGTACTGATGATGTCATCACTGCCATTCCCACCTCTGTACTGATACCGTCCACTGCCATTCCCACCACACAGGCCAGAGTTTGGACTTGTTCGTTGCTGGCCTTCACCCACAACCCACTGCCCTCTGGGAAAGAGCCTGATGCCCTGCTCAAAGCAGTCTTCATTATGTCCGCTTGTGTGTAATATTGAAAAGTGGTCCTAGAGACTCAAAAACTCAACTATGGATCTTTTGCTATATAAAGCCATGGTTTTCAACCTTCCAAATGCTGTAGCCATTTAATGCAGTTCCTCATGGTGTGCTGCCCCCAGCCATAAGTACTTTTGTTGCTACTTCATAACTGTAATTTTGCTGCTGTTATGAATTGTAAATATCTGATTTGCAACCTGTGAAAGGGTCTTTTGATCCCCAAGGGGTCGAGACCCACAAGTTGAGAGCCACTTATTTAAAGCATGGTTCTTTAAAAGGATAAAATTAATGTAATATCTCACGTGTAAAGGGTTGTGCTTTTTCCCATGGACCACAAAACCACTAAATAGTCACTAAATTTAGGAGAGGCACAAAGTAAACAAAAATTCCTTGTCTCTGTGGCCCTAAAACAAGGACATTTAACTAAATGAGAAGTCACCACAGGACGAAACCTCCAGCTTATCCACTGGCCCTTGTGCCTGGCTGTCCTGTGCCCATCTGACCATGCCTGGCTGTCCCGTGCCCACCTGTCCTGTGCCCATCCTCTTCTAGGTCACAATTACACGAAGCCATCATCATGACAGAACCCAAGGTGCTTTGTTTTGTCCCTGTGTGTAAAGTCTAGGGAAACTTTTGAGCTCTGGAAAGCACTGTTTGTTGGTTTAAGCTTTCGTTATAACTTTTGTAACTTTCTGTCTTTGACAGTGTATTGAAAGTGGCTCTAACACTTTGAATTCTTTGTCCATCTCAGTCATTTCAAGCAGTGATCTGCCCCAGGCACTAAGTGCTCTAAGGCAGCTCCCCTTTGCCAACCATTTAAGGCTTTGGATGCCTCCCATCCCGCGTCTGTAAAGCCACACCACATCTGTAATACACTCAGATAGGAAGCAAGGCCAATGGAGGCAGAAAGCCACCGTTGCCCAACACCATCTGCCCCCCTCCACCCACCATCATGGCATAGGTGTCACCTTCTGTGTCACACTCCTTCTGGTGACACCATGGCCAACGCTTTACACAAAAGCCAGTCCTCCAAAGAGTGGCCAGTTAGCACCCAATCGTATGAGTCATGGGTTTATTTTGTGGCAACAGAATTTCTTTTAACCTCCATAATGAGTTTGTTCATTGCATGCCTTGAAAATAGAGCCCAGAAAGCCAGACAGGACGCTTTATATCAACACTCGGGAGGTCAAGGCAGGGGGATTACCATGATGATTTCCAGGGACTTCAAGGATAGCTTGGCACGCGTGATATAATGAATCCCAGGTAAGCCCAGGCTCCACAATGAGACCCTGCCTCAAAAACAAGCCACAGGTAGTAGGTCCTACAGATGCTGATTCTGGCCGCTTGTAAGTCATGATGAACTTTGACCTCCCCATGTTGCTTCCCCAAAAGTCATGACCATGCCAGCAGCTGGGGATTAGAGTCTTGCACCTCTCTTTACTCCTTGGTTTACAGAAGCAAGCTTCCTGTGGGAGCTCTGCAGGAACTTTGCAGCATGTCATGTCCCCATTCCTCTGACATATCTGCTTGGCATCCCTTCCTACAGAGTGCCTTAGTGCAGGGTTTAGATGACCGCAGCTCCCTTGAGAGAAAGGATGCTCTCATTCATACCATTAGTGGTGGAGCCCTCAGGAGGCAGAGGCAGGCGGATCTCTTGAGTTTGAGGCCAGCCTAACCTATAGAGCAAGTTCTAGGATAGCCAGGGAGACACAGAAACAAAAACCTGTCTCGAACAAACAAAATAAATAAATAAATAAAGTGAATACTTAGTAACAGAAAATAAAGGATGGACAGAACCCCCCCGAAATGCTAGCATTCTCCCAAATGCCACTTGCTGAAGCCACTATGTTTAAAAACAGAACAAAAAAGTCTGTGGATTATTTGGAAAACCTACACAATTTTTAAAAGGATAATAATATTTATTGAAATATTATACATATATTTTTAAGTCAGATACATCGTTCTATCCTGCTTTCTATTGCCGTGACCAAAGCACTCTGGCCAGAAACAACTGTGGGGAGGGAGCTAGCATCTTTCCATGGGCCTTCTGGCTTCATGTGGACACCAAGGCATGAGTGGGGAACGGTTACAAGTACAAAGAGCATCAAGAAAGGTGGCCCTTTCTATACTTTCCCGTGATAAATGCTTGTTCGTAGCACCTGCAAAAGATCTGGCTAGAACACAGTTCTATTGTGCCTCCAAAGTCAGACTCCGGGCTACTCTCAAAGACGGCTTTTGCCAATAGTCCCCCATTGGTTCCATACCACCAGAGCTGGTGTAGTTCCTTCCCTGTCCCAGAACCCACAGTTTGCCAGCTACCAGATGGCAGGCCCCTAATATCTAATAACTAAAACGTACTCGGGGCCTCTCCCGGCTATGCAGAATCATCTTCCCAGCTCACACTTTACTGTAGTCCTACAAGGCAGAGACCGTTGCCTGAACAGATCGCGTGTCTCAAATCAGCTTCTACTCTAAGGCTTTCCCTTTGTTCTTAAATAGAAGGTCTTGTCCGCAAGCCCGGTGGCCGTCAGCTGCTCTGTGACTTTCCTCCCCCATCGCCTCTTTCATCATGACTTCAATGTTTTGGTCATGCTGTCCTGTGAGCAAGCCTTCTGTTTGGCTCCTCCCCTCCCCTGACAGGTTTTAGTTTCATCTGCTTCTCTCTGCATCTTTCACAGTTACTAGCAGCGTGATTTTCAAGCATTCTCTTGTAACTGAGGTCTATAGGATGAGATGGGATTCTCATCACGTGATCAAGAGCTCCCCTCCCCTCCCCAGAAGGAAAACAGTGAGGGTATTCCACTCCAACCCAGCTGGCCCCAGAACCTAGCTGCAGCGTCAGGACAGCTCTGCTAATAGGTGAAGGGACAAAGGGCCAATCACAGAGGCAACTCTGTGCAGCCTGATCCCCACCTAGCAAGACAGATCACACTATAAAACGGGACATTGGGAGCAGGGTCCCAGAGAACACACTCCGTGTCAGTTGCTCTCCGCCCTCTCTGCGCTGTGCGGCCTACCTGGTCCTATGCATCTGAGTTACAAAGCTCTAGTCCTCTAAAGGACTAGGGGGCCTGTGTGTACTTTGAGACTCCTCTCGGTCTGGCACAGACTACCCCTGGTTGTCACTAAGTACTACGTGGCAAGCATTACCCGGTCCTAACTGGGAGGATCTCGGTGACGTGTCAAATCTCTTGGGAGAATACAAGAGTATGACTTCAAATCCCTTCCTCATAAAAAAAAACCTTCTTCATTTCTCCATCCTCACGAGCAAACCATGTCAGTTCCACATGTAAAAGCTGGACTGCAGTGTTCTTGGAAGAGCATCCCAGCTAAGATCAAGAGGAATGGAGTCCAGAGATGCCGTCATCTTTTCAATCCTGAATATGACTAGCTTTTTTTCCGAAATGAAAACCTGGCTGCCTGGGTCTCCTCATTATGCAACTGACGGACTGAGACATTTCGCCTTAATTGAGTGCTCTGATATGCGAACATGTAAGCATTTATTGAAAAGCAGAAACACCAACGCACACATTCTACTCTGGCGGCACTAACAAATGGAAAGATCCAGTTTTAAGGCAGTGGTCTGTGAAAGAAGCGGCATCCTTCTTATTGATTCTCAAGAAGAGGAGCCGTGCAGCCTACCGAAACACCTTTGAGTGCTCTTGGAGCGATTTTTTTGTTGTTGTTGTTGTTTTAAAAATTCGAGCTAATTTTTCTTATTGTTTGGAAAGAGCTTATCAGTCCTAAGTTTCTCCCACTAGGGAACCATTTCCAGGAAGATTTATTACTGTGTTCAAAGACTTCCCAGGAGCAGTGGAAGGCAGATGTCTTCTTACCGTCAGCTCTTCAGTCATCTCGAAAGCGTGGAAATGGGTGGTGGTGGCTGCTTCCTCTGGGCTTAAATCATCCAGCTCCTTGCTGTTCACAAGATAGTTCAAGGAATCTACAGCTGAGAGGAACCTGCATACTTCACTGGCAGGACCACACTCCGGTGGGAAAATGCCTGTTACTCTCACGCGCGATTCAAAGAATGCACATCACTTCTACTGAAGATACATTCCCCCCACATTCTATATAGGGACTCGTGTTGCGGTGTCTTCTCTGTAATTGTATTTTCTTCTCTTTTCCCAATGGTACACTACATCAGATATATCATAAAGCTGGTTGCACATATGGATTCATTTTAAAGAAGACCTTGTTATTTCAGGACACAATTGTTCCCTGGAGCCATCAAGCAGCTGTAGCAAAGGTTCCCATTTAGTTTAGTGTAAACACCATTTCTTCTGGAGGCCCAGCTTTCGCCAAAGACTCAGAGTGTGCCTCTGACCAAACTCCAACCTCCCAAACCCTGGTAAGAGCTCTCGTGAAGGATGGCCAATCATTTTGCAATTTAAGTTGCATTTGTTCCCAACTTCACTAATCTCCACACGTGGTTAGAATCTTTTCTAGTGATCAGTGAGCCCCCCTTCCCTGAGTGCTGACAGAGGTGGCTGGTCCTTCTTAAGGTTTCCGCAGTGCCAGAGGAAAGGGACTAGCCTAGCCCAGGTGGCGATCTCATTTTCCAATCTGACCTCTTCAGATTGCATTTCTTAGTTAGGCAAGGGTTTGCTCCACACATGTGCCCAGATGTGAGTTCCTGGTGAACTCATTTGTTTTCAAGAGGGAACCAAGTCAGGCCATCTGCTCCAGGGGTCTTGCTCAGAAGGCCCTATATTCATGAGTTCACCCTGAGCGTAGGTCCTCCAGAAAGCAAGGACAAATACCGATTCTGAAGGCTTTTGCTCTTGTAGTCTCTGGTACCAAGCAGTTGAAGTAATGTAAAGAAAGAATGTCCTGACTGAAAAACATTCACTGGAGTGGTCGTTAGATTTGCTAGATGAAAAGCAAGATGAAAAGTAACCGCAATCCCACAGGTCCTGGGCAAAGTTCAAACACAGTTAAAACTAGTTCTCTAGGGAGAGTGGCGTCCCCACTCAGCTCCCATCAGTACGCACGTTCTGACCTTTGTCTCTTAGTGAACTGTAAATACATAACTATATTATCACCCTTGAGAGATGAAGGCAGATGCAAAAGCTTAGATTGTGCTCACCTGGACACTGCTAATACCTGGCATGGAGCTCTAAACTAGCAAGAGAATCTTCTCCCATCCAGGAAATGTTCCCTCCTGCATGCGGACCTGACCTGTTAACCACTGGCATGTATAGCCAGCGTGTAGGAGATACATCTTCAATTGTCTTCCATGTTAATAAAGTCTAGATGGCCACCCCTGTGATGGCTTGCTCCTCTCTGTAGCATTGAGAGTGGCCCTTATGTCTCTGTCTCTGCCTCCCCTGTCCACTCCCCCCCTTAGCACACCTGATCGTCTCATGTAACAGTCATACACCATCAGTGGCTCTCATCCAGCTCTTGGATTTGTATCAGGAATGAGGCCTTTCATGATCTCCCACACAAAACCACACCCTTGTCCCAGGGCTCACCAGTGTTTGTGTCCACTGCCGCCTGACTCTGCACAGATCTGTCTTTGTAAGGGACAGCCCATGTGGCTGTGGTCTCTCCCCTCCCTCCAGCTGCCACCTGGGAGAATCCTACGGGTCTTGCCAAACCCAGATTCGACAGCATTTCCTCTCTGGTAGTTCCCAGAGTCCTCCACACACCGGTGCCTGCCTTACTCAACACCAATTGTTTATTTCTCTCTCTGCCCAAAACCTTTGTTCGCCTGCCTGTTTTGCTCCTCTCCCTATTTGATAAAGTTTGATTCGATAGAGTAAAGCTCTATAATCTGTCGTCCAACTTCTAACAAGTACATTTAGCTTTAAAGCTACTGCAGAAATGAAGTCAGCTGCACACACCTGAACCACTGATTTTTTTCTTCTGTCCTATGATTTTTTTTAATGACTCAATAGCTTTTCATCGTATGAATGTACCATGGTCTATCAGTCTTTAGTTGAGGGACATTTGGTTTATTTCCTGTTTGGAACAATCACAAAGCTGTTGTCGAACATCTTTTGGTAAGTCTGTGTGAAAATGGTTTTATATTTTAAAGAGAACATGTGAAGGGTGTTTTTATTTGGTAAATACTGAGGGGTGGAACCGATGGATCATGGGACTCCTATTCCCAAGTCGCTTGGACGGGCCTTCTAGACACTTTCCATCTTTGAACTATATCTCCAGGCTTTTCTACTGTGTGTTCATTCCATGCAGACCCATTAGCCATTCCAGAAGGCAGACAGCAGTATCTCACTTTAATTTTAAATTATTCTCTTTCCCCAAAGACCAACACCACTGAGGTCTTTTCATAGGCTTTTGCTATCTATAGAGCTTGGGTGAAGTGTGGTTTTGCTCTTGGTCTCTTCCCTCGAGAGGATAATTGTCATTTTACCAGATGCCTTTGAGGACCCCCTCAGCCCCTTTCCTCATTTCTCGCTTTAGAGAAATCCGAGTCATTTTGCAATAACAGCCTCATAAAATTACGATGGAAACAGAATGATTTGTAAGTGTTTAGTTCAGAGTGAAAGCACTGCAGCTGCAGCAATGGGAAGATAAGCGGCGGGAGAAAGCGGCTACAGGCGGAAAGCCAGCGTGAGCTAAAGGGTGCATGCAAGACAGAGGGATCGGGTGACAAGAAGGACCACGCGTGGGATGCTCTCCCTTGCCGACATCATTTATTTAACCACGTGGAGGTCATACTACAAGCTCTTCTCAAAGTTAATATATGATCACAATCTCTCGTCTCCCAAGCACTTTGCTTAGGGCTTTTTCATGTTTGGGGTCTTTTTTTTCCAGTCATGCAAAGTTAAAGTGCACTGAACCCTGCTGGAACGTTGGCTTCTGTGGGGAAAAATAAAACCAACTGAAGAGCCAATAAATATTGATGTAATCTCGGGGGCTAAGATATTGAAAAGGACAGCTGGCTCAGGAGGGATCATTTGCCTGGGTTCGTTTCTATTTCCATTTACATTAAGAAAATATTGCAAGGAGTTATCATCTGCCTCGGGGCTTAGGAGAGGCCGATATTGCACCTGATTGCTTTTGACATTTACCTATTGTAGCAGAGAAACCGTGTGAAGATAGCCAAGTGTCTTTTTACAAAGCGCGGCATCGGAGGCTGGGAAGGGGAGGGAATGGCAGAGACAGAATGCACGGCATCTGTAAAAATGAGAAACATGACTCATCAGCAGCACCTGCTTGTCGCCATCAGTCATCCCTGCGGGGCCAGCTGAGAAATTACGCAGAGCCAGGTATGTTGATGGGGGTGTGGTCTCCAGTGCTTCCAAACGCTGAAGATACGGAGGAAGGAAAGTGTGGTTCTGTTGGACCTTTTAACCCCGAGCCCACATTGATGAAATGTAATTGTGTGGCATTGACTGAGCGCTTGGAAAGAAATCAACTGTCTGTGTCCCTATCTTCCAGCGCCACAGGAGACACAGAACTGATTTTAGTTTGAATACACAATTATTTCACATTTTTTTTATTTCAAATGGATTCCAAAATCTCCAACTGGGGTCCCCAAAATCGAGTTGCAGCAACTGATTTAAGTTATAAAAGATTCTCCATTTGCTGATTGTTGGTAACAAAATGAAAATCCTTATCACCTCTTATCTCTTAGACCCCACTGTACTGTAGCAAAGGAGTGAGGGGAACAGGGTTGCCCGGAGTGAGCAGGGCAGGAGTGGGCGACTTTGAAGTCAGAGAAGAGAAACAGATGGAGGGAACATATACCCACCCTTCGTCTTAAGGCTCAGAACTTTAAAACCCCAGCACAAAATGCAACACAATCACCATGACCACTAGGTATAAATTTTTTCATAAAAAGATCAGCAGGGGCCAGGCAGTGGTGATGCGCACCTTTAATCCCAGCACTCAAGAGTCAGGAGTACACAGATCTCTGTGAGTCCGGGGCCAGCCTGGTCTACAAGAGCTAGTTCCAGGCATCTAGAGCTGTTACATAGAGAAACCCTGTCTTAAAAAAAAAAAAACAAAACAAAAAAGCAAACAAACAAACAGAAAAGATCAGCAGGGCTGGTGAGGGGGCTCAGATGGTGAAGGCACTTGCAGCCAAACGTGATGACTTGAGTTCAATCCCTGAGACCACACAGAGAAAGAATCTAGCTCCAGCCATTTGTTCTTTGACTACACACAACATCTTGTTGTTCATCTGTGTGCACACACATACTCACACACACACAGTAAGTAAGTAGATAGATAGATAGATAGATNGATAGATGTTTAAGCAGTTTTAAGTAGAAAAGCAAGGGCTAGCAATGTGGCTGCACAGAGCCCTGAGTTTTGTCCCTAGCACCTCAAAGCAATATTAGGGACAGAAAAATAAGCAAATAAACAATGATAACATAAGGACACAGTAAAAATAGAGCCATCCTCATCAACTTTGTCTGTTATAATAGATACCACATGCTGGAAAATTTTTAGTAAACAGACAAACTTTGAAACTTCTAAGGTCCCTGTAGTTCTGTCTAAAGTAACATTATAACCACACACGAAAGCAGAATAGTAAGTATATAAAAAAAGAGCAATATAGTTAAAGAAAGAATTCTTAGATACCTAAATTATCATGGCTACATTAAATTTTTTAGTATAAGCATTGGGAGATAAAAAGCTAAATTAATTCTCAGATGAAACAGAGCAGAACAGAAGCAGAAAGTATGAGAAAAATGCTCAAAGAATTGCAGACCAGTTCCAGAGTCCTATGTCTAATCAAGAGTTCTAGAAAAGAGACCAGACACAATGGGAATTAGGGGAGACATAGCATAATGAGTGTCCCCAAGTTTCTAATGGAAACAGGTCCTCATGCCAACCACATCAAGGGCACTACAGCACACTTCGGTGCACAAAAGGTACAAAGACAGTAGTTATTAAACCTCTTTCCCATGTCCCCAAAGGAAAGACAAGTGCATTGAATTTAAGGAACAAAAAACTCTTAATAAGTTGAGCCCAGTACAGTCATTTCTCAGTATCCATGGAGACTGTTTCCAGGTACCTATGCCATCAAACCCCACATATGTTCAAGTCATTTGTGTTAAAAGGAATGGCCTCCATACATTTTTCCCTCATCAAATCACCTCCAGATTACTGACAATTCATAAATCAATATCACAGTTGTATAAATAGCTGTGATCTAATTTAGAAATAAGACAAAATATATAATGATAAGAACAGTCTACATGAGTTCAGTACACATATGGCTTTTATTTTTCAAAGCATTTGATCCATGGTTGGTGAATATATGCAAGCAGAACTCAAGGATTAGGCAGGCTGCCTATAGAAACACCAGAGGCTAAAATAGAGAGAGAACCTGAACAATCCTGAGGAAAACTGGCTTTTAGTTTAGAACTAATATAGTTTCTTAAGCTATAATTCATTGGATATGAAAAGGACATTTTACAACATTAACTGAAGGAATCACTTTCTCTCATGCATGGTTCCTTAAAACACTGTTGTAGAGTTTGCTCTGAGTTCCTCTAGTACTGGGCCTCCATGCCATGACCTGATCCATCGTAATCACCCCGCAAAGCCCCCTCCACACACCATGAACAGGTGAGTTTGGGAGCTGAGTTTACTCCCCAGGAACTTAAAGGGATACATTTAATCCATAGTGAGACTACACCTCATCCATGAGACTGTTGTGTGGGTTCTGATGGCTGTATCACTGTGCTGATATTCTTGTTTCTCTTGTTGCTCAGGATACAACTTGCTTTTCTTCTTTGTAGGAAAGGCATTCGTTCATTCATTCATTCTTTCTTTGGCGTTTCGAGACAGGGTTTCTCTTTGTAGCCCTGGCTGTTCTGAAACTTGCTCTGTAGACCAGGCTGGCTCGAATTCACAGAGCTCCACCTGCCTCTGCCTCCTGAGTTCTGGGATTCAATGTGTGCCCCACCACTGCCCAGCAAGAAATAAATTCTTAATATAAAAATTATCTATATTTTCCATCATTTCCAAGCTAGCTTGCTATTTGGCTCGCGAGTCTTGCTAAAGGTCATAGCTTTATCCACTGAAACAACTTGGAGCAAACAGCACAGAATGGCAGCTTCTACCCCCAGACTGGAAAGGTAGGGTTGTTGGTTTTACTGAATGATGAAAATGCCTATTTTTTTGCCTGTGGCTTTGAGTAAAAGTGTAAAAATTATGAGTAAAATTGATATTTGGATCAGTAGCACCAAATTTTCTATTTCCACATTTAGACCAAAACAATTGTAAAAGGATATCCCAGATGCCTAGGAGTTAGTGAAGTCATTTTTAGGGATATTGATCGAAACAATTATAGCTCTGTAGAAGAAAAAGCACCCCTTTCCCCATTCTCTGTGTCCAGTTCCCCATGCCTCATCTGTGTCTTACACAGAGGTTTCCTTGGTTCTTAACACCATAGTCTCTGGACCTGTTGTTAGACTCTGAAGACATAGGATCAAAAAACACTTAAGCTTCTTGAAGTATGTGTTGCTTTCATGTGGTATATGCTAGCCTAGTTAGACATAGTTCCAGAAGACCATCTGCTCCGCAGAGATCCAGTAGTGAAATGCTTGTTATGTAAGAAGAAATTTCACAATGAGATAAGAAAGGTAATGTCGTAGGCTTGTTAAATCACTATGTGAAGAATAAAAGATTAATTGGGGGGCGAGAGTCCTGGGTGTCATATCTGGAACTGTGTGCCTGCCACACATACATCCACCACCAAATTTTACCCTTAAACCCAAAACTACTTGAGAGCATTCTTAGAAACTAGTTGAACCGCCTTTCCTCGGGATATTCATCAGAATGAGAAACACAGCCGTAAAAGTCTTTGCTTTTCTTCACCCTCTCTTTTCTGGTGGTTTTTCTTGGCTCCTGCACCATAGTCTCATTTACCTAGTCCGTTGCAGACAGTGAAACATTGGTGTTGCAAAAACAAAATACACTATGGACGTAGCTACGTAGGATCAGTTATACAATTCTCAGAGCCCGATATAACATAAAAATGTAGGGTTCTTGTTCAAAAATTACTGTGTATCCAGATGAAAACAGCAGGCCATTAAGCCAGTTACCAGGCTTTCTGACTGTGGGGACCCTGGAGAGGGCACAGGTCACACATTCATGGAACCAACCATTTATTATCCTGTCAGATCTTTCCAAATACCAAAATCATTTCAAGCCAGTTTGATGACCTCAGCTGGAAAGCTATGCCACATTTTCTCACTGTTTCCAATTCAGTGACATCTCTTCCGATTATTGATTCATTTTCAATATTTAGCTGAAAATACTCTTATATTTTTGGTTGTGAGCCTAGCCTTTAACGGCTGAGCCATCTCTCCAGCCTGAAAGTACTCCTTTAAATGATGAAAAGTAAATGTGTTAGTGGTAGTGTGTGCCTAAGGAATGTGTCTCTCTGGCCATATAATTGCTATTTTCTATAGGATCTTTTCACCCATGAGAGCATGAATTCTATTGGGTTCTCACATTATCAGTGATGGGCATTTTCCCCATTCCTCTGTATGACCATCTGCCCATGACTGACTTCAGGGTAGCTAAACCATTCAGTCACAGGAAAATGCCTCACGGGTGCTGGGGAATGACACAGTCTTTAAAACACCAGCTGCTCCGTGCGGAGTTCGCAAATCATTTGGCCGTGAATTTCAGGGAAGATGTTTTCAGTTTTGGCAAACTGCATTTCACGGACTTCTAGAAGAAAATAATCCACCTGGGCAACTTTTTCTTAATTTTTTAACATTAAAATGTTTTAATTTTTTAAAAAATGCTCTCCCCTTTTCTTCAGTCCCTGATGACCAAGAAAAAAAAAACCTCTTTCAGAGGACACTGACCACTCTTCAGGAGAGGACACCAGATGGATGAATTTGTCCTAACGCTATTCACTCTTCCAGGGCTCCTAGAAAGAAGAAAAGGGACACAGGGAAGGGGAACATTGGGCTCACGTTTCTGGAGACAGAAAAACCCATCAAAGTCTTCACGTACTCAGCCTCTGGTTACCTCAGGCTTCTCAGACAGGGAATACACAAAGCCTCTGTCCTTTGCCCGCCCCCCCTCCTGAAACTGATGGGCCCCCTCCCCTTTGCCTTTGGGAGCATTCCTCTAGAGGACATTCCGCTTACCATGGGACACTAGTGCTACCTCCTCCCCAGAGCCACCTGGCGTTTCCTCACTGCTCTGGGGCCACACTGGGACCTAATACTTCACCCCTCCTCTCTCCTCTTTCTGCGCACAACCTTCACTATGGGCTTGCTATTTATTCATTGTTTTAAATGTTTTTATGCTTCCTTCCGGTCTCCCCAACATGCCTGAGTTTCTTGAGGGCCACTCCATGTGCTGTTATGTTTTCTTCTCCAAGGAGCCTCGCACAGGACCTGTTCCTTAGAAAATGCTATGGTAGATGTGTGTTGGTGGCTGTAGCTATTTTCCTGCCCCAGCCCACAATCTCAAAGCCATACGATAAATACTTTTCACAGCTTAGCGAAAGAAAAATGATGAAAGTCACCCAGTATTTAAAAAAAAATACATCAGGCCATATCTTCCTTGGTTACTTCACGCTAAGTTTAACGTTCGCTAATCAGTAGATTGTGAAGTAATGTCAGCTTTTGGTATTGATTGCCTTTGAAGTATCTGTTTGTCACGCTCATTTTAGAACTATCTCCCCTCTCGTAACGTTGACATGATTGATGCAAAATCCACTTCTGCTGTCAACCGCTGTCCTCCATATAGAAGGCCACTTTGTGGGACTTGCTAACAAGGAGATAATTACATGTAAATAGCAAGGGCAAGCTTTCCTTGCTCTGAGGTGAAAGACACCCAAGCCACGTGTGATGGAAATACTGCAATAATAACAGAGGAGAACAGGGAGAAGGATCTAATCACGTCTTCTCCCAGGATTCCAGCAAAGGAAGAAAAATGGCTGAGTGTGGTGGCGCATGCCTGTAACCCCAGCCCTCTGGAAGTAAGGCCACCCTGGGATGCAGGGATATCCAAGTCAACCTGGGAAACTTATCAAGACCCTGCCTCAAACAAATGACTGAATAAATCCATTTCGAACACACAGCCAGTCAACAGCTGACAAGATCTACAGGTGGTGATGCTGCCATCGTCATGGAAACCGACCTAAGGCAGCACTCAGCTGAATTCATCGAATAACTCAGCCCACTTAGATGAAGGATTGGAGAAAGCCTGAGTTGGCCATACAGAGATCCAGTAAGGGAGCCAAGCAAAGGAGCAAGAGCAGGCGTTGTCTCCTGCAGGGATGTTGCCAGAGACCCAGGACCTTGGCCTTTAGATCTCACTATGGAGAGAACCTTGGCCAAGAGACTTTTTCTGAATATTCCTAAGACAAATGTTATGGTATTACAGGCAATGGCAAAACAGGTGCCTCACCCCTGGGAGCATACAGATTGTGTTGCCAAGACATTGGTATGGGATGAATAATTAAGCAAGAGAGAGGCATTTCTTTCTCTATAATTTGGAGTCTTCAGTTAAAATTCCTATCTAGTGACATATCATCTCTTACCCAAATGTCAGTATGTCCAAAACCAAATGATGTCCTGTGGCTTCCCCCAATATCAGTGTACCCTAAACATGCCACGGCAGGAAGACTGATGGAGAGACTTGATCTATGTCGCTTCCCAACAGATGATGTCTATGAGGCGTACATCTAAACGGATTGCACACTAGCTACCCTAGTCATGGGTTCTCGGAGAATTAATAAATACCGTTCATCCCTGCCGTAGACACCAAGGTCAGGACTTCTTTGCTGTTCTGTAATTCCATCAGCATCACACAAAAGGCACGGGACGGGAGGAGGGGTGCTCTACTGAACTTACCTCTGAGCAAATGGGACTATGTCTTGTTCCGGGAGAGAATCTCTTTGGAAGCATGCTTGTGAAAGACTCGTCGTACATCAGAATACACTTGCATATGTAGTGGAATTGCCAATAAGAGAAAGTGAGGCTGGATCAGCTGCTAAGAGGCTGACATAGAATTTGTTTCCATTTCAGGGTTTTTTTCCCCCTTTAACATTACTCTAACTACTGTAAGGAAGTTAAATTGCCATGTTCATCTTGAGATTTCAGGCAGCAGGGCTTTCAACGCTCAGAGAAGTCATCCCCCTGTCCCTGGTGGAGTAAGTGCTTGTAATCCCACAGACTCATCAGAAAGGAACCACTCCAAGGTTTGATGGCACAGAAAGGACTGCAGGGCTGGATTTGACCCTAGCATTCTTTTTAAACAGAAAAAGATGCTTGATTGCTATGCTGTAAGGAATTGAAATAATGACTCTGAGTGGCACTTGGAAACTAAGAACAGCCTTGTGTAGTGGAAGGGGAGAGCAGGCCTGCTTTTTGTCCTGCCTGGCTCCGCACGGTTAGCTTTACACCCGAAATAACAACACACAAATTGTATTCATTTAA
>LOJH01020118.1:10810-22477 GCA_001685095.1 Ellobius talpinus
ATCTTCCCCGGGCTACAGGCAGCCAGTGGAAGGCTAGAGTTTGTTTTGCCCGTATGTAAGCCAAGTGTGAGCTTATAGATACAGAAAACAGGAGAAGATCTTTATCAGTCTCTCTGTTGAATACTTTTTGTGAAAAGCACTGTATAATGTATACATTACTCTCACTGGATGCTAAGTTGGAGGAAATCAACCTCTTGTTCTACTGTCTTTGCATCTGAATTATACCACAGGGTGTGTGTTTAGCTTCTAGATTCTGCAAAGCCTGTGCCCGGCATTTTTTTCCTATAGCAATATGATCCAGTTTGGACAGTGGTTGTCTACAACTGGCCCTTTGTGACCAGCTAAAGAAGAGGTGGGAAGCCCTCTGAAAATAAATAAACACGACTTCTTTTTTGCTTTTGAATGACCAGTAGATTGCATCGTCATGCCATGGCTCATGCCCAGGTGCCTGTAGATGGGCCCTATCTACAGTGTGCCACCACCAAAGGCACACTCACAAAGAATTCACAGACTTAGATACTTGTGTTATGAGAACCCAGCACCCTGATATGAGATAATGGCAAGCACCTGTGGTGGGATTTCGATAGATTAGATAATTACAGTTACAATCCTCTCGTATCTTATCTAGGGCACATTAGGTACAAAACTTAGGCTTTCTGGGATTGGACAGCTATTGGAATAATCTCTGTAATTTGTCAATTACCTATGGCTTGGACATTTAGTATGTGTTTCTTGCTTGAGATTGTTCTTGTTGCTTGTTATTTTCATGTTTGTTATGTTATTGCCTTTCTTTTGTGCAATATTTGATAGTTGTTCTTATTGTAAATAGTTTTATGTTAGGATTAGAACCTTCTTATTTAGAAACAAAGGGGGGAAGTGTGGTGGGATTTTGATCCATTTATCCAATGATTTGGGGGCAGCAAGTTCTAGGGCCTGGTCTTGTCTGCCTACAAGACAGCTTAAAATCTGACAGAAAGGGTCACATGTGCTCTCTTGCTCTCATGCTCTCGTGGGTGGTCAGAGCAGAGCAGGTGGTGAGGTGGCCTGGGGTTGGTACTCTTCACCCCTGGGCAGAATGAGTGGACGAAGACAGCTAGATCAGTGGCGGTGGCTTCTAATTGTTTCTGTATCAGTGAGTGCTTGTCCCTATCCTATACCTAAATAAATTATTGAGACCCTTTTAACAGACTATTGTGGTTTCACATAACAAGCACCTCCCTCCCAGATGTGACACTACACCTAGGAAACTTGCTTACATGGAACAAAGGAGTAACATCTACACACGTGAGCTGGGTTGTGTGGTGATGGACCATCAGGCTACAGCTACAGACACCGTGAGGGCAAACTGGGACAACGTTGTACACTACAATCTGAGGAGAATTCTGGTTTGAAAGCATAAAGAACTCAGGGATGAGCAGAAGGTGGACAAAAGGAAGCCAGCAGACGGGAAGAATGCTTTCATTCAAGCCATCCATTCATCAAATAAGTGAGATGTCTTTCCCCTTCCAGGCAGAGTCTGAAAGGTGAAGAGGCTACTGTAGGAAGAAAAACACAGCAAAGGAAGAGCGCCAACAAAAAAACCAAGAGCTATTTATGGGAAGTCAATAAATGAGATACTTTCCTTCACCGGAAAAAAAATTGTAACCCACATTTAGAAAAGAGAATGCTGTTGAAAAAGACCAGTTGTCTTATTTGTAAACAAGCAATTAAGCAAAAACAAACCCAAGAAGATTTTTTTTCTTTCTTAGCACTTTTCTTATTCCAAAGTTAGTGGAGTGCTAGATTTCTAAACTTTGTTTACTAAATAATCACACTGTGTTTGAATTCAAATGTTTTTAACCTAGATTTTTGATACTTGGATGTCTTCAGATAGGAGCCAAGAACAGAGTACAATATATAGCATTTTCTTCAGAACAGTTATTTATGTATGTGTGGGAATCAGAAGGCAACTTTCAGGTGTAGGTCTGTCACCGTATTGGTTCCAGGGATCAAACTCAGGTCATCGGGCCTTGGCAGCAAGCACCCTTCATTCTGAGTCATCCCAGCTGCTCAGCATTTTGTTTATAGTTATGTGATATCATGGAAAGAGTTTGAAACTTGGAGCCAAGCTGGGCGGGGTTGGCACATGCCTTTGGTCCCCTCACCGGAGGCAGAGGCTGGTGGATCTTCATAAGTTCGAGGCCAGCCTAGAGTTTCAGGACAGCCAGAGCTACACAGAATAAATCCTGTATCTAAAAACTAAGAAATAAAAAGAGAGAGAGAGAGAGAACAACAACAACAAAACAGCCTTGATACAATCGGGAGGGGCTTGGTCCTGCTTCAACTGGATATGCCAGGCTTAGTTGACTCCCCATGGGAAGCCTTACCCTCCTGAGGAATGGATGTGGGGAGTAGGGAGGATTATGTGGAGAAAGTAGAAGGAGAGAAGGGAGGGGGAAGTGTGGCTGGTATGTAAAATGAATAAAAACAAAGAAAAAAAATACTTGGAGCCAACGACTAGCTCATAGCCCATTGGTATACTGACTATAATCTTAAGCATGTCACTAATTATTTGTCAACTTCACTTCTTGGTCTCCTGAAATATGATGCAAAATGCAGAGTTCTCATAGGAATCAAACAGTGAGACTGCCTTGTGTGCTCTACGACAGTGACTATCATTATTGTCTGTATAGTAGAAGAGATGGTGTGTGGTATTTGAGTATTCATTTTGTTTTTAATGTTTACCTTTTTCATTATTCACTATTATGCGCTCGGCACATAGTAAAAGGTAAAAGTCTGTTGAATGGAAGAAAGAATAAAAAGATTTTGCTTTGACCATCATGAGAGGATTTTGACTTTGAATTGCTCAGCTAAAGAGAGTGAAGATGAGCCCCTGTGGTTAAATAAGGTCTGCCATGCACGGCTCTGGAAATGTTTGTTTGAGCTTTGTGTCTTGGTAGATCGTCAAAGGAGCCTTGCTGAAGCAAGCTTAGTGTCTCAGACAGCAGCAGCTTGTATCAAGGAAACACACAGCCAAGTATGGCAGCGTGCATCAAACATATCCTCCCTAGAGCAGGACGTGTGTAGGCTTCACTGGTCACTTTCTAAATAGCAGGTAAGAGCGTGACAAGTATGTCATGTGTCTCTCCACGGAAAACAAACGTCATATGCTCACACTTCCACCTTCCCAGCAGAACATGAGCTGCGAATTGCAGAGTGCTTTCTCCCGAGACTCATTGCATCCAGACGTTCAGACGTACCGTACCCCTCGCTCCCCTAAATTTTCACCTCTGTGTAATGCACACAGACATATGGACAGATCAGCAACAACCCTGAAGGAAGCCGCAACCACCCAGCATGCACGTTTTGCAGTTCCTTCAACCTGTTTCCCATCCTGCCCATCCCCTGCACAAATCAGGTTTGAATGCCCAAGCTTGTCACCTGGTATACAAAAATGCAGTCTAACACTGTATTTATTAGCAAACCCTCTCCCTTATGTTTAATTTATTGTTACAGTTTTTAAATGTACAAACAGTTATACCAGTTTTATACACAAAACCACAGGTACCGTTTTGTATCTGTCAAAATTCCAGCAGCCTGTGGCGAGAGAGCGTCGAATAGATGTCCTGTGCTGCCACCTAGTGCTTTTGTTAAGACATGGCCCTGCTCATGCCTCTGGAAACTGGGAGACAAAGGCAATTCGAGGCGCACAAATTCTGGAATAGCTACTCAAAAGCACTATCAAACAGATGCATTTATGATATTTGGACCATATTCCCCACAACCACACAACCTAGCTTGTTTTCACACAATGGCAGCTTACATCTCTGCTCTTCACTGTCAGCACTCCGGCCTTCTACCCCGAGGGCACCTGGTTTATATCCAAACAGACTGGGCAAGCATAACGCTCTCAGTTCTAAGGCTCTTTCTGCAGCTCCCATCTGGCCAAGGTTTCCTTGGCAAGTCTCTTCCTCCTGGAGGGACAGTTTGATCTGAATGTCTGGCCTATTACTTCAATTTGGGTAGAAGGTATAAAGGAGTCAGACAGCTTTAAAAAAAATCATTATCTTTAAAATTGGCTAAAACAGCAGCCATTTTCTTTGTAGCAGTCCAAAGTGAAGCTTCTGAATTTCATTTCTCCTCAGCACTCAGGGTTTGTATCCCAAGTTAGACCCGAGGCCTTCCTTTGCATCTCTCTCCTGGTCTCTTCCTGAGTCTCCAAAGAGCCATTCTTCTCCCCCAATTAATAAATTAGCATGTTGCTGTTACACAAACAGTCTTCTTAAAAGTGCTATATTAGGCACTGCTTAGTGGGTGGATACAGGGAAAGAACATAGTCTTCCAGGGTGTCTGTGGATCGCCACCCCCTGTCTCTTAGCCTACACACTCCCACTCCTTCCAGACCTTCTAGAACCTCTTAGATTCACTGACCCTTTCATATCGCGTCTCTCTCTCTACCTATACCTCTGCCTCTTCTCGTAGAAGACAAGCATGTCACTTGGTCCCTTTCATACTTCCTCCTACCAGCAAATTTCTCTTTTTCCGTGTTTTACCCCAAATGCAATGAATTCACCAAGCTCTTATGCTATTGTCCAAATATGCAAATTAGAGCTAGTCCTTCTATTAGGGCCCAGGAACTGTGTGCCAGGGCTGGGTACAGCCTCAGAGCCTGATTTCTGACAGGAAAGTTACACTAGGCAATCTCTAGGCTTCTTCCAGCCTCTGCTCTGCCTTCCTCCAACAGCATTCTGGCAAGTCCCCTCTCCAGTCACTCACCATTTAGCCTGTAAGGCAGTTCAGCCTCTCTTCTCTGGCAAAGCTTCTTTCCCTTCTGGAATTCACTGTCATGGCTCCCTGACTGAATCTCTTTCTATTTGTTTATTCTGTTTGTCAAATGCCCCCATTGTTTTCCATCTTTTGTGGGTTTTTTCCATATGAATTTTATTTAATTTGAACTTTGACCATCCATCTGTTTATCTGTATAAACATGTTCACCCACCTCTCTTTGGAACTAAGGCTTTGTGACGTGGTGACAGTGACAGCGATGAGGTGAGTGATTCATGTGCTGCCCCTCCTTCCAAAGCATACCCTAAATCATCCATTTCTGCTGTGCTTCTTCCAACCACTTCCCAGGTCCGTACCATATTCATTTTCTCAACAGAATGGTTGTTGGTTGTACCGTATTCATGATTCTCACCCCTGAAAGGTACCCTTGCTAAGTTGGTCCACTAAATAGAAGCAACAGCCCTCTGAAATTTCAATGATGCTTAGCTATTTGGACTCACTGGGTTTGTGTTTATTTAACACCCCTCCACCCAATCTTTGTCTACAGCTGCAGCCAGTGAAAAATCTGTTTAAGACCTTATTGTCTTATGCTAGGATTACAAAGTTATTTCCAGGACAGACCCTTTGGCTTCGAATTCAGCTTTTATACCCATAATAAACTTGGCTAGCCTTTCGGCTAATTTGCTCTCTCGTGACTCACCTGTAAAAAGCCACAATCCATCTAGATTCTCCCTATCTTATTTGTATTTCTATGTGAGTGTGTGGTCGTGTGGTTATAGTTTCTACACTAGACCCTAGACCAGACTACACTAGACCACTAGACTCCATCCATTCTTTCCTTCTTCTCTGAACATCCCCACATTCTAGTCAAGACCATCTTTTTGGCATTCCCTGTACAGGAATATTTTGTCCACAGCCTTTCTTGCATCCAACATTCTTATTCATGTTTTCTAAAAACTAAGTCTTACCATTGTCTTAAAATGCACATGCAGGAAGTGAAGACAAGACTCAGCTGATAAAGTGCTTTCTGGAAAAGCATAAGGACCTGAGTTCAGATCCCTACACTCACATATGAAGCCAGGCACTATGGCATCCACCTGTAATCCCAGAGATAGAGAGCGGAAACAGGAGAATTCTGACCACATGGTCTAGCCAGTGTGTGAGCTCTAGATTCAGACTAGCCAATGGGTGAGTTTCACATTCAGTCTAGCCAATGGGTAAGCTCCATGTTCAGTCTAGCCAATGAGTGAGCTCCACATTTAGTCTAGCCAGTGGGTGAGCTCCACATTTCGTCTAGCCAGTGGGTGAGCTCCAGCTTCAGTGAGGATCCTTAAGGTGGAGAAGCTATTGAGGAAAATGCCTTATATCAAACTCTGTCCTCCAAATGCACACACACACACACACACTCACACACACATACACAACAAAACAAAAACAGACACTTTACATATCTGCTAACAAATTTAAGATGGATCACATCTGATCCTGCTGTCCATCTCTGAGATCAATCCTTGTCCTCTCATTTTCCAGGCAAAGTTGTTCATTAGAAGATTTTCAACAGGCCATTGCTTGACAGCTACCTTACTCCCGTGCCTTGCCTCCTGGCACAGGTGCATGGTATTATGCCTGACCAGGACAACCAAGTGATATCTGACTTATGTGTCTTGGTGCTGAGACAGGATGCGCATGTCATTGCAGCCTGCCTGGGTAATATCTGGGAACAGCATTCCTCCAGCATGTCCGAGGTGAGCTATGAAGATGATGTAAGAGAGTAGTAGTCCATGAAGACCTTTTGAACATTGTCATTTGATGCATCCATTTACATGAATATTTTAATGGTGTTTACTTTACACCAAACTTAGTTTTGATGTATATAATCACTTTTTCTTTGTTAAACCATTACCAATTAACACAAAATCAATATCTCTGAGTGTCCCCTTAGCTCTCATTATGATGCATATTTTAAGCCCTCAAAGTCCTTTGAAAATCAAGAGGCTAAAATATTGAGAACAAAGTCAAAGTCACGTTTCTATCTTTCAATTCCTGGCACTAAATGACTATGCCAAAGTGGACAGATCTAAATGCCATGATACAGCTGCCACTTTGAGGTGAGAAGCTAAGTATGATACAAAAGTTCTCAGTGGATTTCTGCAGAGACAGCACTTGGCTTGTATTAATCTGTCTTATGCTGTTAGAGACAACACTCATGGAGAATGATGGTCAGTAGATGGTGTTCTCAATGAAGACATCTTTAGATGTAGATACATGAGTAACTGGTTGCCTTAGCAAGACCTACTTCCACACACTTAATAAAACTGATGGATATCTAGCCCAGTAAATAATATCTGGATTTGCCTAATCCTTCTGTATCTAACATGGGTTAAATTTCAGTATGAGAATATCCATGCTCCAAATTTGGAAGCAATGAGAAAGAACATGGCTAAGAGGGCTCCAAGGGGTGGCCTTTTGTTTTGTCAAGACCCTGTAATGTACTCCATCTAAGGAAAGTTCTTAACACCCAACTTGTTTGTTTGTTTGTTTATTTATTTATCTGTTTATTTCTTTGGTGCAACATTCTATCGTGCCTACATCTGTTGTGTTAGTCTGGGCCCCATTCTTGCTCTGTATTGACTAATGAAAGCTAATTGGTCCTCATATTCAAAAGCAGCAGTTGCAATTTGAAAAGATAGATCCCACACAGAGAAATCATGCAGGTGATTAGAGAGAATTTTTTATGTCAACAGGACGACTCTTCCTTGTTTGTTGCTAACGTGATGCCCGGATTCCCACATCACCCCTCACTAGGAAATCAGCTCTAAGAGCCAAGGCCACCCTTCAACAGTTTTACCTTAGGATGTGACACTGAACCTGGCCGTAAAGATCTGGTAAAAGAAATTATTGAAAAGATAATTATTTTCCACTAGAGAAATTAGCTCTTAGAACTACATGCAATCCAAAAAGGGAACGATTTGGTCCATTCCAAAACAGCTTTGTGATTTGCTATGTTTTTCTCTGGCCTTTTACTGCTCAGAATCTATGCCAAGGAAGAAATGCTAAAGCTCCTATCTTTTAAATATGTAGATCCCTGACATTTGGTTGCTTCATGAATTTTGCATTGCATAATGACAAGTGTTTAATTTTATAAACTGCTCCTGTAATAGATCATTTTCAAGGAGAGGCCTAATCTGGAAATGCAGAGCAAAGTGCTGTTGCTGAATTAGACAAATGTCTTCCCCGAGCCAGCGATCCTTTCCGTAGGAAATGTTTTCAAGCATTGACGGATTGGAAGCAATGGAAATATTCTCAACACCCAGCTGGCTGGCTGCGTCAGAAATGAGATGTCCCAAGGATGCTTGGTCTTCCAAGCTAGTGTATAACAACCCTCAGAAAATCTCTGAGCGAGATAAACACAAACAATTGATTTGTTTCTGGAGGTCCAAGTGACCATACTTGGTCTGATTGCTAATCTATTTTCATCACCACCAAAACTAAAAGCAGGATGAAGAGTCATAAGGGAAAGAAACATTATTTCTGGACTCTAAAAAGGGGTTAGTGTTTTAATTTATACTTCAAAGCAAACAAGTCTTGACATCAGATCATACATAACTCTTAGACAGTTTCATGCTCAGCTTACCCTCTTTGTCCCTTGGTTTCTTTACCCAACGTATATCTACGAGTTTTGTCTATTTAGCAGAATTCTGATTCAGAAAAAAAAAACAGAATTAACCTTCAAAATATAATTTATAAAATATGCATAGATATAAAAAATAGAATTGGCTTTATAAAAATATATGCAAAGGTTGTTCATTACAAATGTTATGATCAAAATTATCCTTATTATAAATATTTTTTATAAATTAAATTTATAAAATAAATTAAATAAAAAAATTTAATTTTATAAGTTCAATAGAAGCAATGAAAATAAAATGTGGTGTGTCAACAGTTAAAGATATAGATTCATAAGAAACATCTATTTAGCATGGTTTCTAACCAAATGAGATCTTTGTCACACACTACCACTCTTCAGGAAATCAGTCAGTCAAGAAGGTAACAGAACTGTGAACAGACTCAGAAGAACTGGGCTGGAGAGAAGGCTCAACAATGAAGAGCACCTGCTGCTCTTGTAGAGGACTCTGGCTGAGTTCCCAGCACCCATGTGGGATGGATCACAACTGCCTGTAATTCCAGGTCCAGGGGAAATGACCTCTTCTGAGCTCCTCTGGCAGCTGCACTCACATGTGTGCACATATGTGCACATGTACATGCAGACATACCCACAATTTAAAAATCTTTAAAGAAAAAAAAATAGACCTGAGACAAAAATCTATAAAGCAGCTACCATGCTTCAGGCACTAGTCTAAGCATGCTTCAAAGGTGACCTCACTAAACCCTAAAAATTACAAGAGTAATTTTTACACAAGCTAAGAAACTTGCTCAGGGTTGAAAAGTGGGTATCCGGAAAGTTGGGATTCAAACTTCAAAAGTCAGACGCCAGATAAATAGTCTCATGCATTATAAAACTTGGGATTCTAATAAAACCACTGCTGACAAGGCACACTCAGTTCTCTTCAGTTACTCTGGATGATTTCTAAAATCATTCTGCATACAAATTAAATTTATTTAATGTAACACTATATTAAGTAGGCCATTCTGCTTCCCTGATGGACTGATCAACACAGCTTTCTTTGATTGGAAGCTACGTTTATAATAAGTCTTATTTCGTATGTACCATTTGTACATACATCACTACCTTCTTCAAACCCGTTTTCCCACCTCTGCTTGACAATCTGTCCTTACCAACCTAAGGCTTTGCCCAGAACTGATAAGAGCTGTGTATAGAATTTTCTGGGACTATGTTAGACTTGTACTTTTAGATATTTCTCTAATTGTGCCAATGTCAGGCTCCTCCAATGGCCTCACCTGCTTTTCAGAACCGCTATCCCCTGCATAACTGGTGCTGTGAAGACAATCTTTCAACTTCTCTGAGACCCTTAGTAATATTTCCTGTTTCTTTTAATCCGGTTTGTCCATTTAAAGGGAAATAATGTTTGTCTTTCCTTTCAAAAGCATGTCCTTTGCCTGTTCCACATGGAAACATGCTCCATTATTACTCTTTCCTCTTAGCCTCTTTTGTCTAGGAACATGTTCAAGTTAGGTCTGTGGCAGGCCAGGACATGTCACCTTAGTTCATGACTAACATTGTTGAAGATCTCCTGTGGGCCAGATATTAGACAATTTTCACATAACATCTCATTCAGTCTTCAGAGAAAACTCAAAAGATATCTTTTAATTACTGGCATGTTATTCATGAGAAAATTATGCTTAAACACATAAGTACATTGGCTAAGGTCATGTAGAAAATACGTGTGTAGTGCCAGGATTTAAACCATGTTTGATTCCAACTTACATATTCTTTCCACTGTGTCTTACTTGTTTCTTAAAATAAAGAAACCAACCCTCTGCTGCAACCCTGCTGTGTGAAGCTCTCATTTTGTCTTTCACTGCCAAACTTCAGTTAAATACTGCAAGTGTTTATTAAACATTAGGTCTGTGCAAGTGACCGAGCTGTATGCTTCCCCTGAGGGAAGACAGAGATGAACAGAATCAACTTGATCTGCTAGAAGCTGGCAACCTAATGACTGTATCAGATATGTAAATAACAATAAAGCCATAGAAAGAGGTGCTAGCTAAAGTCAGTGGAATCTTCTGAGAATTCAGATGAAAAGCAACTAATTCTAAATAAGGGAAAGTAGAACCAAAGAATTTCAGAAACGAGGTTATGGAAGTCTCCCTGAAAGCAACCAACCATTCCCCATCAACCTGCAATTTCACCTCTCCGATGTTTCCTACCTACCCTCTCCCATCCCACCACAGAGCCTCAGAACTGGTCTTTCCAACTCCAGACCTCTCCATTTTTCCTTTCCTACAAGTATTCCTTTCCGTTGAGATGCTTCATTGTGTGCAGCTGAGAGCCCTCACGGTCTGGATATATACTTTCCATGGATCTCTGCTACTCACAAAACAGGAACACACTTTTGAATTTCATTCTAAATAACATTAACCCTCCTTTTACAGGGTTGTTATAAAGATCCAGTGTGATAATATATGGGTAAAAGATGTGAAAACCATAGCCATTCTATAGCTAGGCCATAATTAACATTACCTAGTCAACACCTGGGTTGATATCTATTTCCTGAACTACCCTTTGCCTTAGCCCATTTCACTCCTGTAACTGTAATTTATACATGCCTCTTCATTTCTAAGGCTGAAACTTTGTTTTCCATGTATCTCAAGGCTTCCCATCATAGTCAGTCTAGAGAAAATATGTTCTACCGACTCAATGAATGTCCTTGGACTCAGAGATCATTTTTACTGCATTACATCTACCTTCCCCAGTGCACAAGGCACAGCAAGCCATGTACACATGGTTGCGTAAGTCATAACTTTATTGGTTGCCTATAAACTCTTTTAATGCTAGGGCCAATCTATTTATCTTGGTATGATTGATGTGCCCTATCACCCAGTTCAGTGTAACCACTCTAATGTTGTTTCATGGAAGACAAAATTGGGATGTTACGCTGCTCTGTGGTAGAATAATTTCAGCAGAAACCAAGGGAGGAATTTCTCTTCCAGCCTTTGCTGGGATTTAATTCAGATGATATACACCCATACAAAATAACCCTGTGGTGACAATCATCCCAGAGAGAAGAAACTCTGCTCTTCCATGATTTTTCCGGTATCATGAGCCGCTGAGAAAGTCTAAATGGCAATCATTAGCTTTGCCATCTTTTTCTCAGAAATTCATGATTCATAAATGGAAGCTATTTTGAAAACCAAAATGAGTTGCAGAAAGTCTCAGCAAAAGCACACATTTTCTATAACTCTTCTCTCTCTCTCTCTCTC